>CAUYQU010024349.1:0-162899 GCA_963574635.1 Cheracebus regulus | reverse complement strand
ACCAAAAAAGAGCCCATATAGTCAAGACAATCCTAAGCAAAAAGAACAAAGCTGGAGGCATCATGCTACCTGACTTCAAACTATACTACAAGGCTACAGTAACCAAAATAGCATTGTACTGGTACCAAAACAGATATGTAGACCAATGGAACAGAACAGAGGCCTTAGATATAATGCCACACTATAAAACCATCTGGTCTTTGACAAACCTGACAAAAACAAGCAATGGGGAAAGGATTCCTATTTAATAAATATTGGGAAAACTGGCTAGCCATATGCAGAAAACTGAAACTGGACTCCTTCCTTACACCTTACACAAAAATTAACTCAAGATGTATTAAAGAATTATTAAGACACAAAACCTTAACCCTAGAAGAAAACCTAGGCACTACCATTCAGGACATAGGCATGGGTAAAGACTTCATGACTAAAACATCAAAAGCAATGGCAACAAAAACCAAAATTCACAAATGGGATCTAACTAAATAAAGAGCTTCTGCACATCAAAAGAAACTATCATCAGAGTGAACAGGCAACCTACAGAGAGGGAGAAAATTTTTGCAATCCATCCATCTGACAAAGGGCTAATATTCAGAATCTACAAAGAACTTAAACAAATTTACAAGAAAAAAAACAAACAACCCCATCAAAAAGTGGGTGAAAGATATGAACAGACACTTCTCAAAAGAAGACATTTATGCAGCCAATAAACATCTGAAAAAAAGCTCATCATCACTGGTCCTTAGAGAAATGCAAATTAAAACTACAATGAGATACTATCTTATGCCAGTTAAAATGGCAATCATTAAAAGGTCAGGAGACAACAGATGCTGGAGAGGAAGTGGAGAAATAGGAACACTTTTACACTGTTAGTGGGAGTGTAAATTAGCTCAACCATTGTGGAAGACAGTGCAGCAATTTCTCAAGGAGCTAGAACTAGAAATACCATTTGATCCAACAATCCTATGACTGGGTATATACCCAAAGGATTATAAGTCATTCTACTGTAAAGACACATGCACACGTATGTTTATTGAAGCACTCTTCACAATAGCAAAGACTTGGAACCAACTTAAATGCCCATCAATGATAGACTGGATAAAGAAAATGTGTATAGTATACACATGTAATACTATACATGTGTATATGTATATATGAAATAGTATACGATGTAATACTATACAGCCATAAAAAAGGATGAGTTCCTGTCCTTTGCAGGGACACGGATAAAGCTGGAAACCATAATTCTCAGCAAATTAACACAGGAACAGAAAACCAAACACCCCATGTTCTCACTCATAAGTGGCAGTTGAACAACGAGAACACATGGACACAGGGAGGGGAGCATCACACACCAGGGCCTGTCAGAGGGTGGTGAGCCAGGAGAGAGATAGCATTCAGAGAAATACGTAATGTAGATGATGTGTTGATGGGTGCAGCAAACTGGCATGGCACGTGTATATCTATGTAACAAACCTGCACATTCTGCTCATGTATCCCAGAACTTAAAGTATTAAAAAAAAAAACCTCTAATATGAAAAACTAAACTATTTTATCATTTCCCCCAAGATGGCAAGAAAAAAATTTAATCATCAGGGTCAGAAAACAAAACGACAAACGATTACAAGTACTTTGATCATTTAAGTAAATCTTTCAAGAAAGCAAGTAAAATTTAAGAAAACGAAGCAACTCCAGAGAAGACTATAACAGGGCTGTATCACTGATGAGAAGCATGTGATAAAACACTTTGATTCCATGTCAGTCATAACTGATTAATATGCAGAAAAACTAGAGGAAGATTTTTTTTTTAAAAGAATGCATTAAACCAAATATGTTTTCTGCCCAGACAAGTATGTGGACATGTGATTGAACATTAAAAGCCAGACCTTTTTGAAAACTTTTACTAGAAGCATTCTGAAAGTAGTACAGGTAGAAAGATTTAGAAACTTCCTATACACAAGTTCTTCCCAAGTGGAGAAAAGGTATCAATAGATATTCCTTATTTTATTCTATCCCATAGACTCTGTGTATTGTGTGTGTTGCAAACTCTCTAGGTAAAAAAATAGTTCACTGAAGTATGCGAATGGATGTAAAGATTATTAGCAATTGTCACATATGCATGGTAAACATGAAACAACTGAAATGTACATCTTCAATAATATTAAGTATTTAAAAGTAGGCCAGGCACAGTGGCTCATGCTTGTAAACCCAGCATTTTGGAAGGCCAAGGCAGTGGACCACATGAGGTCAGGAGTTCGAGACCAGCCAGGCCAACATGGTGAAACCCTGTCTCTACTAAAAATACAAAAATTAGCTGGGCACAGTGGTGGGCACCTGTAATCCCAGCTACTTGGGAGGCCAAGGCAGTAGAATCACTTGAAACTGGGAGGCAGAGGTTGCAATGAGCTGAGCTCACACTCCAGCCTGGGTGACAGAGCAAAACTCCATCTCAATAATAATAATTTAAAAAGTAAGAATTTAGAGAAAAAAGTAATAGTCTAAGCCATAGGGCAGAAAATGAAAAACATATTGGCACATTGAATGCACAATATACACAATACAGTTTTTTTCTGCAGACGATGTCTAGTTCTCAGAGGATTATGAGCTTTTATGAATATGATACTGGCAATTTTCTCCATTTGGTAGCAAAAATAGCAAAATTTAATAACATTATAGCTGAACATTTACACAGAATATAAGGATCAATGTGAATATTATACCTTAGGGAATAAAACATAAAACCACATGAAAGTGCAGTAGAAGTGGTGAATGAACCAAGTTTGGTAAGGTAAGAAATGTAAAATGCTACACATTTGCTTTAGATAAAATCCCATATGTAGCCACGCAGAGCAGATAATTATTGCTTTACTTCCCGATTTCCAAGATGCAAATATTCTGTATGTGAGCACATTGTAGGATTTTGCCCAGGAGATGACATGGCTAATGAGAATTTATGTCATTTTGCAAAGACTAATACCAAAACTGGATTAGTAAATACTTGATAGGCCATAAATACGCCTAGAAAATAAAATAGACTGCAAGAGCAGAACCACACAAAAAATTCTAGTGCATCCTATATTTCTTGATTTGCACATTTTTAAACATGTCAGTGAACACTGCAGCAAAAACTTTTTCTGTGACACTGAAATTTTTGTTAATATCTGAGAACTACACAACTACTTTGCTGTGAATATTGGGGTGTAGTAAGAACACGCTTGGGCCAGGTGGTGGTTCACGTCTGTAACCATTAATTTAGTCTATCTCAAAGACTCACGACTTATCCCCTTGGCTCAAGTGATCTTTCTCCCTCAGTCAGTGAAGACCAGCCTAGGTAATCTAGCATAGCCTTATCTCTTCAAATAAACTTTTTTTTTTGACAGAGTCTCTGTCACCCAGGCTGGAGTGCAGTGGCATGATCTCGGCTCACTGCAACCTCGGCCTCCTGGGTTCAAGTGATTCTCCTGCCTCAGCCTCCCAAGTAGCTGGGATTACAGGCATGTGCTACCACGCCCAGCTAATTTTTGTGTTTTTAGTAGAGACGGGGTTTCACCACGTTGGCCAAGCTGATCTTGAACACCTGACCTCAGGTCATCCGCCCACTTTAGCCTCCCAAAGTGCCGGACCTCCAGGTGTGAGCCACCACACCTGGCCTCTAGAAAAAAACTTTAAAAATTAAAAATAAAAATTAGCCGGGTGTGGTGTACATGTCTGTAGTGTCAGCTACTTGGGTGGCTGAAGCAGGAGGATCACTTGAGGCCAGGAGTTCAAGACTGCAGTGAGCTATGATTGACCACTGCACTCCAGACTGGGCGACAGAGGGAGATTCTATCTATAAAAGGAAAAAAAAAAAAAACATCTGATGGTACATGGTGGCTTACACCTGTAATCTCAGCACTTTGGGAGGCTGACGTAGGTGGATCACTTGACCCCAGGAGTTCAAGCCCAGCCTAGACAAAATAGGAAAACTTTATCTGTACAGAAAAATGAAAAATTACCCAGGCATGGTGGAGTGCACTTGTAGTCCCAGGTACTTGGGAGGCTGAGGCTGCAGTGAGCTGTGATCATGCCACTGCACTTCAGCCTGGGTGACAGAGCAACACCCTGTCTCAAAAAGAAAAAAAAGAGAGAGAGAGAGAAGACATTTGCCAAGCATAAATTTGATAATGTTGTTAAATCTCAATGGGAATGCAAGGTTGATGACATCAGGCCTCGATTAACCCACATACAAATTTTTGAAAGTATAAATAAAGATGCATATTCTAGAATGCAAGCCAAAGTTATGCTTTTTAAAAATACCTACTTTAAGTTGTATTTGCTCAGTACTTATTTGGGATCATGTTTTAAGTAAAATGAATGTTATAAGCAAAGTGATGCAGTAACAAAAATTTAATGTACTAATGATCATGAAAACATCAAAGGAATTGAGAAGTTCTTTGAAGAAAAAATGTAGTAATATTTATTTTGAAAAATATGTTATTTAGGTGAAACAAATTGTAGAGTTTTTTGACACTGAAACTAACTTTTCAAATGTAGGAAATACTAGAAAAAGGAGGAAGAACACTCATTTTGATTACAGGTTGCACAATTTCTGACCCACCATTAAATTTCAAAATTAATTATTTTTCTCTTGTTAAATACAATAATATCCTTAAAAGGAAGTTTTATAATATTATAAAGCTAAGTAATAGTTCTTATAATTTTGTCATACATAATTTGAAGGTTATAATAAGCATTAATTTCTGCAACTAAGTTAAATTTGCAGTTGAAATTGGTGGATAAATATGGCAAGGAGTGTTAAATTAATAGAATATTGACATGAAGAACTAATTAACGTGGGTGATTTTTTTTTTTGAGACATAGTCTCACTCTGTTGCCCAGACTAAAGGGCAGTGGTGCCATCTCAGCTCACTGCAACCTCCGCCTCCTGGATTCAAACAATTCTGCCTCAGCCTCCTGAGTAACTGGGATTACTGGCATGTGCCACCACACCTGGCTAATTTTTTGAATTTTTAGCAGAGATGGGGTTTCACCATGTTGGCCAGGCTGGCCTCAAACTCCTGACCTCAGGTGATCCACCCACCTCAGCCTCCAAAAGTGCTGGAATTACAGGCATGAACCACTGTGCCCAACCGTGATTTTCCAATGCCTATGAACCCTGTTGGAGAATTGCAATGTATTTGCAGCGATAACTTACCAGGCACATTTCTCAGCATTTTTGTTTTGCTTTGTTTTTAAATTTCAAATAAAATTGGACTTTACTTAACAATAATGTATCATCATTGATTCATTCGTTGTAACAAATGTGCCATGCTACTGTAAGATGTAAATGGCAGAAAAGTTGGATATGAAGGATACTCAAAGCTGTATCAGTTTCATGACTTTTCTGTAAATCTAAAACTATTCTTGCATAGAACATTCATTGGAAAGAAAAAAATAGAGAAATAGGCACGAATTCATATTATTCTAGCACAAAATTTCCACTGTTTAAACTTTTTTGTCTATCTTCTTTTCTTTTCATTGCTTTAAATGCCTCTACGCACTCAACCCATGTATCTGCATAATTGGGAAATGATTCTACACACAATTTTGCTTCATCATTTTGCATGTGATACTATTTTGGAAGGATTTTCTTATTTTATCAATAAATTTATTTGAATATGCACATTTTAGTTTAATTTAGGTAGATCTACAGGCTGGGATGTGGAAATGTGTAAATAATATACAGTATTAAGGGAAAAAGGCAAATTGAACTTTCACATCATACATTTCAGCAGTTTTTGTTTTTGGTTTTGTTTTTGTTTTTTTGAGACGCCTGTTGCTCGGGCTGGAGTGCAGTGGCATGATCACTGTTCACTGCAACTTCAGCCTCCTGGGTTCAAGCGATTTTTCTGCCTCAGCCTCCCAAGTAGCAGGGACTACAGGCACGTGCCATCATGCCCAGCTAATTTTTTTGTATTTTTAGTAGAGACGGGTTTCACCATGTTAGTCAGGCTGCTCTCAAACTCCCGACCTCAAGTGATTCGCCTGCCTCAACCTCCCAGAGTGCTGGGACTACAGGCTTGAGCCACCATACCTGGCCAGCAATGTATGTTTTTTGAAACTCAACAATGTGTAGGCATTGCTTTCACATCCATTCCCTGCCCATGATGGCCACTGTGGCCAGCTGTCTGGACTCCCCTTCAAGGATGAAGGCATTTCCCCCTCCACTGCTGGGCGTGGTCCCCGACAGGGATTGCTCCAGCTGAAGACAGCCACCTTGCCCAAAGTCTCACTTGCTTCCCGGGACAGCCTGTTCCCTCTTGGACCACTCTAGAGGGCCCCATGTACAGTCCTACGGCCTTGCATTCCTGTCACAGGTGCGGATCTCAAGAGCATACTCTGATAAAACCCCAGACATGCTCGTCTCCATCTCTAAGTCGATTTCCTAAGAAACCCAACCTGTGACATTGCCTTTCCCCTGATCTGCCAGCTCAGAGAAATGACTTTGGCTACTGCATTTCCCAGGCTCCCTGACTCCAGGAGTCTAGCCAGAATAAACCAATGGGAAACAACGACAGAAGAGTGGAGGGTGGGAAGAAGAGAGAAATCAGAATTCAGCTCCCCTGTCCTCCCTGCCCCAGGTGGGACCCGTGCAGTGGCCGCATCTCCCCAGCTTCCAGATGCCACAGGGAAGCCCTGGCTCCCAAGCTCTGATTTCACTCTCTTTTTCTTTTGCCCTTCCTGCCATTTTTTTTTTTTTTTGCAATTCACAAAATATATTTTTTGCAATTCACAAAATCTATTTAACCCTGCCATTTTCAGTCACCTGTGGAGAACACAGCTTCTCAAAATTAAAAATGTTTTTAAATTACTCAAAATCTACAATGTCACTACAAAATCTAGTGAGCATTTCTAGAAATTGGTGTCTTGGAGTGATTGTGCACTGGAAATGCTATACGGATTTTCAGTGCAGAGATTTTTCAACCAACTCTGACTTGAAGAACCTCATTATTGTTACTGACCATTTATGTTTTATGTTATTTTACTTTCATTTATTTGATGTGGATAACTTTTTTCCCCAATCAATAAAAATGTTTATTCTCATCCGGCTCTTTGCACTCTGTTGACCATGACGAACTGCATCAGCAGCTCCATATTATGATTCTTGTTAAACTTATTTTAAAAACATTTATCTAAATAACATTAACTCAGAGACAGGAAATTAATCTGTGCCCATTTGTAAACATACTTTTACTCCTGAAATCTCACGAAGAGGATAATAATGGGCTTGGGTTTTGTTTTTAAAGAAAATAATCCCAGAAGGATGGAAAGGAGACAACAACAACATTTAGATACTAGAAACAGATGGAAGAGTTATACATGACCCAGTAACCCAAGGAAATTTACTTAAGCCAGCAGTAGAGAAAGCTGAGAAGCAACATGATAGACAGCACAAAAGCCGTCAAAGGACTCAGGAATTGCAGCCCAGATACATCTAGAAGTGAGAGATAAATAGGAAAATCGGTTTATGCTTCAGAAAAACAAAAAAATCCCCAACCTTCCTTCTGATTCTATGCAGTAGAAACTCCCCCTCTACCATCTCAACGTAAGACAGGGGTTTATTCTCTAAGTCGGTAAAATGGAGGGTCTCCAAAACAGAATTGAGTGTCCAGAAATAGAGATGTGTGTGTTTGAATTTATGACAGAGGCAGCATTGCAGTACAAGTCCACTTTTTCCCATCTGATCAGTGTAAAGTTGTATTTCACTGGAGGTTGAGCCCCTTTTAATCAGATAACTGACATTTGGAATTTCTCTTTTGTAAAACGCTTGTTCAAGTATTTTGCCCATTTTTTTTTTTTAAAAAAAGCAGGTGGCCTTTTTCTTATTAATTTGTGATCATTCTTTATATATTCTAGATGGACAGAAATTCTTCTTTTTAAATGTAGTCAACTTATTGCACTTTTCTATATGACTAGAGCTCTTTTTGTCTTGTACAACAAATCATGAAGATTTTCTTTCGAACAAACTTGTAAATCTTTTATAGTTTTGTCTTTATATATAAGCCTTAATCAACCTGGAATTTATTCCGATGGATGGCATGAGATGGGGGCCTAATTTCATTTTGTGACCATATGGATGCCCAATTCTCCTGCAGCTGCTCTTTAAAAATACAGCCTTTCCCCCACGGTTCTATGGTACACTCCTGCTACAAACCAAACGTCCATATCTATGTTTCTGGGAACTTTTTCCTGTCCTGTTTGGTAATCTATCCCTGTAACAGTACTGCACAGTCATAATTACTTTTCTGCTTTAATAATAAATTTGATATTTGTTTGGATCAGGACCAGGACTCTAACCCATGCCCAGTTGTTTGTGTTGCAAGCTTCTTAAGCTAATGTGGGCATGCAGGACTCTTAGGCAAATAATGGTAGCCACCAAAATATTTGATATGAGTCAAGATTGCCTACAGTTAGTGCTAAACTGTCATGAAAACATGCCCCGCCAGGTGTGGTGGCTCATGCCTATAATCCCAGAACTTTGGGAGGCTGAGGCAGGTGGATTGTGTAAGGTCAGGAGTTTGAAACCAGTCTGGCCAATATGGTGAAACCCCATCTCTATTAAAAATATAAAACTAGCTGTGCATGGTGGCACATGCTTGTAATCTCAGCTACTAGGTAGGCTGAGGCAGGAGAATCACTTGAACCCAGGAGGCGAAGGTTGCCGTGAGCCAAGATTGCACCATTGCTCGGGATTCTTACACATGCATAAATATTGAATAAATAAATATTTATTAATAGGCAGGCACAAAGCAGAAAATAAAATTTCTTTTGTAAGTTCTATGAAATACCAAGTTGACTGCCACCCTACAGGGAAGTGTTCACTTGAGGCAGATGCAACAATTTTTCAGAAGCAGGAATCTGTTTTCCTGACAGTAGATATTAGGCAGCTGAATTTTCTACTAACACACGGGCAGTTATGACACAGGACTGCTTATGGATCAAGCCCTGGATCTTGTCTCTAAGTATGCAGGTCATAGACCTCACCAGCTCTTACCTCTTTGTGCAAGGTTAAGGTATCTCTAAAACAGGCCATCTATGTTTCTTACATTTAATTTCATTAATTACATGGAGTTCAAGTCTACCAGTCATATCCCTGTCTGGCCTCTGACCAGCCAAGCCATTTGCCACTGCCCAGTAATCTATGGACACTTGTACCTCTGACCACTTTCCACATAGGGATACAATTGAGAATATCACTTGCACCACTGGAAGACCACTTCCAACGGTGGCAGCAATCCATTTATGGCTAGCATCAAAATATCATGATAAACCATCTGTGAACCAGCACTGAATTTTGTCTACCTCTCCCAGGTCATGAGGAAACTCTCCTCCTTCCACCAATCCCAATCCCCAACGAAGCCCCAGGGTTGAGTTGAGGCAGAGGAATCATTGCCATAGAGATCGTTTCCTTGGGATTCCAGGCCACCTGTCTATGTAATTAATACTCAGCTTCTCTGGGCCTGCTCAGGACTAACCTCGAATGCAGCATTACCTTTGGAGCTTCTGACATGGCACGGCTAAGTATCCCCAGCTCACGATGGTCAGCTCCATCACAGAAGTACTTGGTGCTCTGGAGAAGTTCAGTCCCTACTAGGGCCAGGAGCACACCAGGAGTTGTTTTTCAAAGGGCAAGTAGTTCTCTGCTGCAGGACGGCACGACTTCAGAACACTAAGGACTTGGCATACAGCCTCCTCATCACCACAGATACGTCCAACAGCATCGCTTCTGCTGGCTCATATCACCTGAATGGAAGGGTAGCCTGGACCCACTGCAGAGCCCTCTCTTGATCTAAACCCCACTTAAAACTGGTGGCCCTAGGCTGGACACAGTGGCTCACGCCTGTAATCCCAACACTTTGGGAGGCCAAGGTGGGAGGATCACTTGAACCCAGGAGTTCAAGATCAGCCTGGACAACATAGTGGGGTCCCAGCTACTTGGGAGGCTGAAGTGAGAGGATTGTTTGAGCCTGGGAGGTCCAGGCTGCAGTAAGCCGTGATCAAGCCACTGTACTCCAGCCTGGGTGACAGAGCCACAGCCTGTCTTAAAACAAAAACAGGAACAGCTGGGGGCCTTCCGAGCCACCCTACAAATGGTTGAGAGTGGCATTTCCAAGTCTCTCCACAACCCGAAGAGCCTCATGAAGTGCCTCGTCTTTTTTTAACTGGTAGAGGAGGCGAGGTACAACCACTTCTCCTTTGCCCGAGGCGGCTTTCCCTTCTTTGCCCAGACCACATGATCCCTAAAATCTTTACCAAAATAACAGATTCTTACATCTTCATGGTGTTTCTCTCTCACTCTCAGCCACTCGTATTTTACTAGGGCATCTAGAGTTCTTGCCAGTTTGTACTGAGCAAGTCCACTAAGCGTGATATCAATAAAGTAAACTGGCATGGTGGCTTGTGGAATGTCTAGATAATCAGTGTTCCTATGGATTTTATTATGACAAAGAATAGGAGAGTTGACAAAGTCCTGGAGTACTTCCCTGTAAAAGCAAGCTGCTTTTGATACTTTTTGCTGATGACAATTGAAAAGAAATGCATTTGCCAGATCAATAGCTGCATGCCACATGCCAAAACAGGAGACCATGTGCTCCCGTAAAGACATCGTATCCAGCACAGCTGGTGCCATAGGCTACCAATTGTTTATGTTTGTATAATTCACTGGCATCTGCCATGTCCATCTGGGGTGTGCAGGGACCACCTAGAGAAGTTACCAGGAAGTGATGGGGCTCACAGCCCCTACATCCTTCATCTTTGATGGTGGTGCTGATCACTGCAGTATCTCCCAGGATGTGGTATTGCTTCTGATTTCCTGTCCTGACAAAGCAATGAAAAAAGGAAGCTCTTGTCACCCACTGGCCAAGGACGTCCCATAGGGATTAACTCCTTCATGTTACAAATGCACAGCTGCTAAGCAGGTGCCGTGGATGGCATCCAGGAAGCCCTGGGGAGGGATGTGAGAGGTGCTTGACATGGGCCTGCTGGGACTCAAGGCACCACCAGGCTGCACCTTCACAAAGCCGTCAGAGCCTGCACTATCTGACGGCTGCAGCTGTAGTTGGACAATCTGTGAGTGAGGCTGAGAGGATCTGAATAACCCCAGAGGGCTCTTGTACGCTGAATGCTTAGCAGACCGCTAGGCAGAGACAGAAGGAGACACATGGGATCTTCTGTGGGATTGACGGTCTCTATAGGCTGGAACCCTTTCCTGGGCCCCTGCTAGCGGTTGGCACAGGGCTCAAAGGGTAGAAGCACTCAACAAACGTTTTTTGGATGCAAAAACTAAGAAACTAATTAAACAATAAGTCAACATTGTATTGAAAGATTCAGGTCACGGTGTCTATGGCCATACCACCCTGAACACCCCCAATCTTTTCTGAAAAATCCAGGTCACATTAAAAGATGTGGCAAAGATGGATTTTACCACACCTACCAAGCCTGAAGTGAAAAGTGTCCCTGGGAAACTAGGTGAGCCTGAGTATGCCTGGGTGTAGACATTGGTTGGTGGGTGGGGAGCATGATGGACAGCGGGAATGTCCCCCAACACAGACCAGGAAGCAGCGCAGCACTGTGGCTGGGGGGTTCTGGCCCTAAGAGGGTTCGGCAGTCCCCACGTTACTCAGAGGGAAACCCATTTGCTCTCATCAAATTTCTTACATAGGAACCCAGAGCTAGGAGACGAAGTCATTGGGAGACAGGGTCTAAGGTTAGCCCACTTCCTCATAGAGGCTGGGTGACTCCCTGTGGCTCGCTGCGCCTCATGCCCAGGTACAAGGAGGAACTTGGTATGGGCGGTAGAGGACTTTGGTTTCTGCCTGCCAATTATTTCTCCTCAAGGGGGAAAACATAATTCAGTAGCCAGGCAAGTACTAAGATGTCTGCTGTGCTAGTAAAATTGGAGGGGAAGGTTTAGGTAGAGAACAAAATAGAGAGGGAGGGAGGGAGAGGAGGAGAGGGGGAAGAGGGGGACAGGGAGGACAGGAGGAGCAGCAGCAAGAGAAGCAGGAAGTGGAAAGAATTTTTAAAGTTGCCCTTTATTTTTGTGACGGATAGCAGTAGTTCCATCATTAACAAGCCTTTATTCCTAATAAAAGAACTAGCCCCTGTGGGGAGCAGTCCCGTTCCACTCTGCAGATGAAATTAAGGCAGCAAGACAAAAAGCATTGTCCGGGTAACGGAGTAGCTTAGGCACCGACATTCTCTGCAAACCCCACCTGGGGAGCCCCAGCTGGTCTCGGGGCTGCCCGTGGGAAGCACTGGAGAGCAGTCATTTCACACCACTCACACCAGCGGGCACGGGTTAACTCTTCCCAAGTTTGAAAGCCTCCTTCCAGGGAAGAACAAGAAAAATCCACAATTTTTCAAATAGCATGATCATCAATGAGGAGGAATATTTGAGATAAATAATAAAACTTTCATCCTGATCGAGGTACAAATCTTCTTCCAAAGTTTTAAAATCCTTTATGTGCTTCCTCACTTGCTTATGGATTTGAGGCGGACACAAAGGGATGCCTTATTTGTCTTATTTGTGGCTCCATTTTTTCTACAGTTCTTTCATGTCTCCTCATTTTGAACAATCAAGTGGTGAAATAAGCAATTTGAACACGATCCTATTTAAACTCTAAAGTGCTATATAAATGAAAAGTATTATCATTTCCAGTTTTAACTCTAAAGCAGAGTGATGTAACCCCTCCAATGCCTAATTTATTTTTTCTTTCTTTCTTCCCTTTTCTTCTTTCTTTCTTTCTCTTTCTCTTTCTCCCTTTCTCTTTCTCTCTTTCTTTCTCTCTCTCTCCCTCCTTCCTTCCTTCCTTCGTTCTCTCTTTCCACGGAGTTTTGCTCTTATTGCCCAGGCTGGAGTGCAATGGCATGATCTCAGGTCACTACAACCTCCGCCTCCCAGATTCAAGCTATTCTCCTGCCTCAGCCTCCTGAGTAGCTGGGACTACAGGAGCATGCCACCACGCCCAGCTCATTTTTGTATGTTTAGTAGAGACAGGGTTTCTCCGTATTGGTCAGGCTGGTCTTGAACTCCTGACCTCAGGTGATCCACCAGCCTCAGCCTCCCAAAGTGCTGGGATTACAGGCATGAATGAGCCACTGGGCCTGGCCACCTAATTTCTTTAAGTGGATGGACTAAAAACAAAGTACAGTTGCATTGTTTAACTTTCCAAACAAAAAACAGTTTTCAAGGATGAAGTAATATTATTTTCTTTAAAATTAAATTTAGTAATAAATATAAAAATAAGTATTACGTAGTAATACTTATGGCTGGGTGGGGCTGCAGGTGGCTTTCTGGGAGGTATTATATAGCACATAATAGGATATAAAAATGGAAGTTTCGAGCCATGTACAGTGGCTCATGCCTGTAACCCCAGCACTTTCGGAGCCCAAGGCTGGAGGATCATTTGAGCCTAGGAGCTTGAGATGAGCCTGGGCAACATAATGAGATCATCTCTACAAGAAATTTAACACCTAGCTGGGTATGGTGGTGCATGCCTGTGGCCCCAGCTACCTGGGAGGCTGAAGCAGGAGGATCGCTTGAGGCCAGGAGTTTGAGACTGCTGTCATAATTGTGCCAACGTCCCCAGCCTGAGCAACAGAGTGAGACTTCGCCTCTACAAAAAAATAAAAGTAATATTTTTAAAAGTGGAAGTTTTGGGTAAGACTCTCAGATGAGAAAGATCATCTGCTAACCTGAGGTTCCAAGTAAGGAGGCTAGCTTTTACAGTCTTTGGTGAGAAGCTTTAACCCTCACCTACATCACAGGCCAGAACGTGTGGAGCTGGGAGGAATTTGTGCAGGGACTTTTTAGGGAAAGCTGTTGATCTATTCTAAGTCCCAGCTCCCGAGGAGGAAAAGCGGGGACGCTTGTCCTCAAGCTGCTAAGAGGGGCACTGATGGCAGCAGCTGTTGTCCCATGTGGTAGGGGGACCAGGAGGCTGGTGTGTGACTCCCATTTGAGAAATCGAAAGGGTGAGCCATGGGGCAGCTCTGCTGATGGCTGAGGGGAGGAGGCCTCTCCCCTAGGAGCTGGGGCAGAGATGATGGGGCTGCACCTGTGAGAAAGCCACTGTGGGTTCCTTTAGGTCTTGTCCAAGAGGGCCAGCTGGAGGGGCACAGAGCTGCAGCTGTTGCTGGATTCCCAAGGCCATGGGCAAACCACAGTGAGCCACAGGAAAAGCATCTCCCCCAGTTAGGGAACTTCCAGCGGGAAGTGCCCACCTGCGTGGGTGGCTGGAGGAAGGGCTCTGAGGAACCCACACAAACCTCCACCAGAGAAGGCATCGGCCCTGAACATCTGCCAGGACCAGAGAACAAGGAGGCAACTCGTGGCAGAGACAGTTCAATCCTATCAGCCCTCTCTTGTCTCCCAGTTACTCCAGCAACCCTGCAGGCATCACAAACTATGGTGAGCAAACTGGAGGGTTTGGGGGAGGCGGAGAACATTGGATGGGGAGAGAGAGAAGGACCCATTGCCTGGTCCCCTGGCTCACAGCAGGCTCCCCACCTGCAGCTGCCCTCAATGATTGATGGAAGAGAGACGCCTCCTCTTACTCTAGCCTTGAGTTTAGAATATTTCAGGGAACTGGAAATGACCATTTCTGTGTGGAGACACTGCTATCACACATCAGTGACCCGAAATGTTAAAGGACTGCCTGAGTTCTCACCCAGGGACAGGGAAAAACTAGCCTTGCTGAATCCATTTAAAAGAATAGTGACAGGTAAAATGACTTCGGGATGTCAGCTCATGAATCATGTCTGCTCAATGCACACATTATGAGTGTTCAGAAAACAGAACTAAAACTTTAAAAACCTGATGTCTCCCAAAATTACCTCCATTTGTTTTTAAATATACATTGTTTTCTAATGGTAAAAGCGGATTCATGGTAGACAATTTAGAAAATACTTTAAAATGTTAAAAAGAAAACTTCAAAAATGCTCACACAATCCTACCACTATTTCTTTCTTAAAGTATAAACAATGCCCTTCTTCCCTGGGGTAAAAACAATATTCAGATATTCCAAGCATTCTCTTTAATGGTACGATTATGGGTTACACCCTCTTTTCTGTCTATATGTGGAAGCAGACAGTTCTAATTTTGTCTCTCTGGCTCATGCTCAAACCCTCTCGACCACCCCTCTCCATTTTTCCGGATTCTCCCCACATCTACTCCACTCTATCAATTAAACCGGTTACATCAGAGCTGCCATTTTTTTTTTTTTTTTGAGACGGAGTCTAGCTGTATCACCCATGTTGGAGTGCAATGGCGTGATCTTGGCTCACTGCAACCTCCAGCTCCCAGGTTCAAGCTATTCTCCTGCCTCAGCCTCCCAAATAGCTGGGACTACAGGTGACCGCCCCCACATCCGGCTAATGTTTGTATTTTTTACTAGAGGAAGGGTTTCACCATGTTGGCTGGGCTGGTCTTGAACTCCTGACCTCAGGTGATCCACCTGCCTCAGCCTCCCAAAGTGCTGAGATTACAGGCATGAGACACAGTGCCCAGTCTAATTTTCCTTTTATAAAAAAGTATATTTCCTTGCTTGACCAACTTTTTTCTTTTTGAGATGGAGACTCACTCTGTCACCCAGACTGGAGTGCAGTAGCACAATCTCAGCTCACTGCAAACTTCACCTCCCAGGTTCAAGCGATTTCCCTGCCCCAGCCTCCCAAGTAGCTTGGATTGCGGGGGCCTACCACCACACCTGCTAGTTTCTGTATTTTTAGTAGAGACAGGGTTTCACCATGTTGGCCACGGTAAAACTGGTCTCTGCCTCCTGATCTCAAGTGATATGCCCACCTCGGCCTCCCAAAGTGCTGGCATTACAGGCGTGAGCCACTATGTCCAGCCTAAACTTTTCCAAAGACATCAGACTAATGTTATTTCTGTGTGGGCTGTTTCCATTCTTAGGGGACAAAGGCAGAAAAAAGCACAGTGGATATTTCCTTTTCAGTCTATTCCATGTGTGTGCATTTTATATGGGTTTAAAATAAAATAACAGTACTAAAGAAGGAAGAAAAATCACAAAACAACAGCTGAGGATTGTGTGTGAGACACTCATTCCTCCTCTTTCCCGCTGTGGTTAAAGTTATACCTGACTTCTTAGCTGTCTAATGGTCCCCACGCCTTTTGGAATAAGCTGAGGGAGCCATTTCCTCCCTCTGTTACATTCTGCTATCCATTAACCAGTGAAAAGGAAGAAGATAGAAGAAGTTTGGTCCTGCCCAAACAGGCCATACTGTGTTAGCTTTGTCTTTTTTTAAGATTCTGCTGAAAATAACTGTAGTATATCACCCTTCGAGATGCCTGCCTAGTCCCAACCTCCAGATGTGAGTCACTCATTACCAGCATCTCCTGCAGATCCGGAGGCCAGGTCTCCATGTTTCTACCATAGGATGCTCCTCTCCCAACTGCCACAGGTCTTGTTACATCAGGATGGACATTTGACCCAACTGAGTTGGTCTAATTCTCTCTTCTGGGAAATTCCTACGGTAGGTTTGAGGCAGTGGAGCCGAGAAAGGTCACCTAGACTCAAGGCCAGAGAGACCATTTTTGTCCTATGTGTTCCATGTCAAAGAAAGCTAGTTTGTAGAGAGATAGACAAATGAGCCAAGAAGGGCAGAAAAGAAGGGTCCTGGCTCCACAGAGGTGAACTTGTCACTTTATGACCTCTGTGTACTAGTTTGCTATAACCGCCATAACAAAGTACTGACAGGGTGGCTTAAGCAACAGACATTTATTTTCTTATGGTGCTGAAAGCTGGAAGTCTGAGATGACGGTGTCAACAGGGTTGCTTTCTACTGAAGCCTGTCTTCTTGGCTTGCACGTGGCTGCCTCTCCCTTTGTGCTGACACGGTCCTCCCTCTGTCCATGTCTCTCTCCTAACCTGCCAGTCACACTGGATTAGGGCCCACCCATATGACCTCATTCTACCTTAATCAGCTGTTTAAAGGCCCAGCCTCCAAATACAGTCACATTCTGAGGTTCTGCAGTTAGGACTTCAATATACGGATTTAAGGGGGCACAGCTCAGCCACAACACTCCTCTTCTGACTCTCCAGGTCCTGATTATATACCTGGTTACACCTCGTATCCTTGGGATATAGGATCAGTTCTATCTTTTGACTTGTGATAATGTAAGTAGACTTCAGCTCCAGCCAGTGAAACAATTCCTCACAAAGATAATTAACCTTCTAGCAAAAGCGGCTCTGTGATTTTTCCAGAATGTGAGGTTCAAAAATGTTAATACTGTCTTTATATATATGAATGTTAAAGAGAGACAATTTCTAGTTCTCTCTCTAAATTTTCATTTGGAATTTATCTCAAATTTCTCAAAGCTTCCTCTTCTTCCATTTTAAATCCATATTCAGGCTCCCATGTCATATGCCAAATCCAAAATGCTATCATTAGCATTCCTGCTCTCATGAAGGCCATCCTCACAGGTGTTTGGGGATCACCCTCTGGTTCACATTATTCTAAATTTTATGATGTTAGATGTACTTTCCTGGAAAAATACCTAACTTTTCAAAGAAAAATAAAGGATAATATTTGGATAGAAAAAATGGACACATCTAGCAGGCAGAAAATAAATAAGGGCTTGGTTAATGCAACACCATCATCAATTAACTGGATACTATGGACATGTAATAGACTACTTCATCTAGCATTAGAAAATATACATTCTCTTCAAGCTCAAACAGAACCAAGATAGACCACATCTGAGCCATAAAACACACCTTAATAAATTTCAAAGAATAGATATCATACAATGTCTGTTCTCAGACCATAGTGGAATTAAACTAGAAATCGATACAAAGAGAGCTGGAAGATCTTAAATTACTTGGAGATTAAACAGCACACTTCTAAATAATACATGGATCAAAGAAGAAATTTCAAAATAGTTTGAATTAAATGAAGATGAAAGCACAACCTACCAAAATCTGTGGAATGCAGCAAAAGCAGTGTTTAGAGGGAAATTTATGGCATCGAATATATAAATTAGAAAAGAAGGAAAAGTTAAAATCAATTCTCTAAGCTTCCACTTTAGGAAACTAGAAAAAGAACAGCAAATAAAATCCAAAGTAAATACAAGAAAATAAGTTTAAAAATTGGAGCAGAAATTATATTGAAACAGAAAATCAATGGAGAAAATCAATGAAACCAAAAGCTGGTTCTTTGAAAAGATCAATAAAAACAATAAGCAGGCTAACTAAGAAATAAGAGACAGGATACAAATTACTATTATCAGAAATGTCAGAGGGAAAATCACTATGAATCCCCCAGATATTAGAAGGATAACCAAGGAACACTATGAACAACTCTGTGCCCACAAATTTGATAACCTAAATGAAATAGGGCAATTCCTTGAAAGTCACAACCTGCCAAAACTCACACAAGAAGAAATAAACTATCTAAATAGGTGAATATCTATTTTAAAGATTGAATCAATAAATAATAACCTTCCAGAACAGAAACCACTAGACCGAAGTGTTCCCTAGTGAATTCTACCACACATTGTAGAAGGAAATTATACCAATTCTCTAAACTCTTTTTCAGAAGAGATAATCAAAGAGACTACTTCTAACTCATTCCTTGAGTCCAGCATTACACTAATACCAAAACCAGAAAAAGACATAACAAGAATGAAAAACTACAGACCAATATGTCTCATGAATACAGATATAAAAATGCTCAACGACCAGGTGCAGTGGCTCACGCCTGTAATCCCAGCCCTTTGGGAGGCCAAGGTAGGCAGATAACTTGAAGTCAGGAATTCAAGATCAGCCTGGCCAACATGGTGAAACCCTATCTCTACTAAAAATACAAAAATTAGCTGGGTGTGGTGGCGCACACTTGTAATCTCAGCTACTCAGGAGGCTGAGGCAGGAGAATCGCTTGAACCCAAGATCGCACCACTGCACTCCAGCCTGGGCGACAGAGTGAGACTTCATCTCAAAAAGAAAATGCTTAACAAAATATTAGCAAATCAAAAACAATGATGTCTAACATGAATTATATACCACAACAAAGTGGAATTTACTCCATGCATGCATAGTGACGTTAAAAATCAATTAAATATAATCTATCACATCAACAAGCTAAAGAATAAAAATCACATGATCATATCAAGAGATGCAGAGAAAGCATTTACAAAATCCAACACCCATTCTTGACAAAAACTGTCAGTAAACTAGATATGACATGGTGTCTATAGTTCATAACAATGTATTGTATTCTTGAAAAGTACCGAGAGTAGATTTTAAGTGTTCTCACCATTAAAACAACAACAAAAAATGAGGTAATCTTAATCAGCTAGATTCAGCCATTCCACAATTATACATATTTTATAACATGTTGTACATGATTGTACATGGTAAATATATATAGTTTTTACTGGCCAATTTAAATACATGCATGCATACATAATAAATATACAAATAAATCATTCACTCTCAGCAAACTAGAGATAGAAGGAAACCTTCCTCAACCCGATAAAAATATCTGCAAATATCTTATAGCTAATATCATAGTGAGAAGCTCAAAGTTTTCCCATTGAGATCACGAGCAAGGCAAGGATGTCACTCCCTCACCTCTGCTTTTCAACTTTGTACTGGAGATCCCGGTTAATAACAGTAAGACAAGAAAGGGAAACAAAAAGCAAATGATTGGGAAGGAAGAAATAAAACTGCTCGTGTTCACAAATGACATAATCATCTCTATAAAATATCTGAAGGAATAAACAAAAAAATAAAAACTCCTGGAACTAATAAGCAATGATAAAAACATTGCAGGATGTAAGTTTAATGAATTTCGTTCCTATATACCAGCAAAGAACAAGTAGAATTTGAAATTAAAAACATGGTACCATTTACATTAGTACTCCCTCCAAAAAAATGAATACTTAAATACTTAGATATAAATCTAACAAAATATGGATAAGAGCTATATGAGGAAAACTGTAAAACTCTGATGAACGAAATCAAATATGAAATTTTAAAATGGAGATATACTTCATGTTCCTGGGTAGGAAAGCTCAATATTGTCAAGATGTCAGCTCTTCCCAACTTGATCTATCAATTCAATGCAATCTCAATCAAAATCACAGCAAGTTATTTTGTGGATATTGACAAACTGATTCTAAAGTTTATAGAGAGAGGCAAAAGATCCAGAAGAGCCACACAATATTAAAGGAGAAGAACAAAGTTGGAGGACTGAAGCTACCCAATTTTCAGACTTATTATAATGCTGCAGTAATCAAGGAGTGTGGTATCAGCAAAGGAATAGGCAAATAGATAAATGGAACAAAACAGAGAGCCCAGAAATAGACCCACATAGGTACTGTCAACTGATCTTTAACAACAGAGTAAAGGCAATACCATAGGAAAAGACAGTCTTTTAAACAAATGCGGCTAAAACAACTGGACACCCACATGCAAAAAAATTAATGTAGACACAGACCTTACATACTTTACAAAAATTAATTCAAAGTGAATCACAGACCTAAAGTTAGAGTGCAAAACCATAAAAATCCTAGAAGACAGTATAGGAGAAAAGTCTAGATGGCTTTAGATTTGACTTTTTAGATACAACACCAAAGGCACAATCCATGAAGATTAAAGAAAGAATTGATAACTAGACTTCATTAAAATTAAAAATTTCTGCTCTGTGACATCTTATAGAATTCAAATAACCCACAACTGTATGACTCACTAAAACTCACTTAAAAATCAAAGTGCAGTATCATCCTTTAGGTATCAAATTGGCAAGAATGTTTTTCTTTTTTTTTTTTTGAGATGGAGTCTCACTCTACTGAGTGCAGTGGCACGATCTTGGCTCACTACAACTTCTGCCTCCTGGGTTCAAGTGATTCTCCTGCCTCAGTCTCCCAAGTAGCTGGGAATACAGGCGCCTGCCACCATGCCTGCCTAATTTTTGTGTTTTTTGTAGAGATGGGGTTTCACCATGTCAACCTGGGTGGTCTTGAACTCCTAACCTCAGGTGATCTGCCTGCCTTGGCCTCCCAAAGTGCTACGGGCATGAGTCACTGCGCCCGGCCAGATTTTTTCTTATAATTCTTAGTGTTATGAGAATTCAGGAATACAGAAAATTTTGTATACACTAGTAGAATATGAATTCGTCCACTCTTACGTAATATTTAACATGCCTTTAAAATGTATGTAACCAAGGATTTTTAGGGCAGTGAAACTACTCTACAGTATCCATGATACTATGCTGATAGATGCATGTCATTATATGTTTGTCCAAATCTATAAAAGTACAACAGCAAGAGCAAATGCTAATGTGATAATGATGCGTCAATGCAGGTTCATCAGTTTCAAGAAATGTTGCACTCTGATGGGGGATACTGCTAATGGGGGAGGTTGCCGTGCATGAAGGTGTGTGCCTTCTGCTCAGTTTTGCTGTGAACCTAAAACTGCTCTAAAAAATAAAGCCTGTGGCAGGCCAATTCTCCCTGACAATCATACAGACAGCACTTCAGTTACCCAGACAGATTTCCACAGAGCCACCTTAACATTGAGCAAATAGTTAAACCTAAGGAAATTAGTGCCCAGACATCAAAGCTAGAAATGAAACATATGAGCAGTAGGCTCCTTACATGAGCTTCTCTCTAACCTGGAGCAAGTCAAAATAATAGACACGGTCTGACATTCCTACTGCCAGAACCCAACTCAGGTCAACGGAATCTGAGTCAAGGCAACAGAGGCAGCTGTTTGAATAGATTCATTGGAGAGTCTAAGGCAGCTCTCCAGCCCAAGCTGTAAAGGAGGTAAGATAGAACTAATCACTCCGGTACCACAGTAGACAGGCCTTGAAGGTACTGGGGCCCTTTTAAGTGGATTTGGCAAGCATTTTTATGCCTGTGACCTTCTAGTTGAAACAAAATTAGTTACTAATTGACTTAGGCAAATACTGTACTTCATGTAGGCACATAACCCCAACCAATATAACCACGACGAAAATTGTAACACTTTAAGTTGGTCTGATGGAATTATCTCCAGCCTTCTCTCTGTATTCCGTTACAGCAATAACTTCCCTTCTTTCCTAGTTTGTCTGCTTGTCGTTTTTGGGCCTCGAGAAAACACAACCAGACTTGGCTTGGTTCTGGGAACAAGCCTATTTTTAAAAAATGAGCGTAGGGGCCAGGAGCAGTGCCTCACCCCTGTAATCCCTGCCCTTTGGGAGGCCGAGGCGGGCGGATCACCTGAGGTCAGGAATTCCAGGCCAGCCTGGCTACATGCTGAAATCCCATCTCTACTAAAAACACAAAAATATATGGTGATAGGCGCCTGTAATTCCAGCTACTTGGGAGGCTGAGACAGGAGAATCACTTGGACCCAGGAGGTGGAGTTTGCAGCGAGCCAAGACCGTGCCATTGCACTCCAGCCTGGGTGACAAGAGCGACACTCCATCTCAAAAATAAATAAATAAATAAATGTACTTAGATTTTGTGAGAACCTGAAAAAAAAAAAGAAACAAAGAAAAAGTAAATAAATAAGTGTAGGGAGATGGTGGGCTACTGACAAAGATTATGGGGGCAGGGAGAAGGGGAAGACACCGTGACCCTCACAAGTCATCTGCTGTCTGTGGTGCTCCCTCAGCCCAACTGCATCACCGTGGGTCTCCTTCCCGGGACCTAGTGTGTCCCTCGACAGAAGCTTCCTGTTTTTGAGGGCACTGCTATTGCCTAGTGACAGGTGGGGGTTCAGCCAGTTGGGTTCTGGCACTCCAAGGTACTGAGTCTGGTTTCATCAGAGCTGGATCCTAAAAGCAGAACATGGAATAGGTCTTTGTGATGCTCACCAAACACATTACAGGGGCAGAGAGGAAAGAAATTCTGCTCTGCGAAACACAACCAGTTGCCCAAGCCTATACCTGGAGCACCAGGAAAACAGAGGCACCAAAAAAGAGGGGCAGGGAGAGATGTAAAGAAAGAACTTCATAAAGGAATAATTGTCATGACAAACATCGGAATTCTTTGGCCGTTTGTTGATTTCCTACAATTGCTAACAGCCAAGTACGGCAGAAAGGATGCCAAGAACACCGGACGTTTCTTCTCTCAGTTCTAGAAGCCAGAAGTCCATAATCAAGGGGCCAGCAGGGCCATGCTGGCTCTGAAATCTGCAGGGAAGAATCCTTCCTTCCCTCTCCGAGCTTCAGGGGTTTTGCTGGCGACCTTTGGCATTTGCTTGGCTTTTAGCTGCAGCATGTCAGTCTCTCCTCTGCCTCTGTCATCATCACGTGATGTTCTCTCCTGTGTCTCTGGGTCTCCTTCTTGGAAGGACGCCAGTCACACTGGATTAGGGGCCCACCCTGCTGTGGTATGACCTGGTCCTAATTTAATTCTATCTGTGGCAATCCTATACCTACAAATGAAGTTGCGTTCTGAAGAGCCAGGGGTTAGAACTTTAATATATCTTTTTGAAGGACACAATTCAACCCCTAACAAACACCCTTCTCACTTTTATATTGAATTCTGCTGTCCCTTCTTTGGAATGACACATGGGGAGGTAGTGGTGGAGGACATCCTCTTCATGACTTAGGGCTTCTTGGGGTCTTGAGCCACCCTGGGACTTGACAGACATGATAACATAATGGCTGCTGGGGGCTTTAGGTACCCTTGACACACAGTCCCATTCCTTTCCTTGCAAGCTTACTGACCACCACCCACCACCCACCTTTCCTCTGGGAAAAAGGGCAGCTGTCTATCTCCTCAGAGCCCTCCCATCTCTTCCAGGGCTTTGCTCTCTCAGTTCTTCCCTCAAATTCTTTTTCTTGTGCACTAATTTTTTTTTTTTTTTTTTTTGAGACAGGGTCTCACTTTGTCACCCAGGCTAGAGTGCACTGGTGCGATCTCAGCTCAGGGCAACCTCGACCACCCAGGCTCAGGGGGGTTTCCCACCTCAGCCTCCTGAGTAGCTAATTTTTCTATTTCTGGTAGAGATGGGGTTTTCTCATCTTGCCCAGGTTGATCTCGAACTCCTGGGCTGAAGTGATCCTCCTGCCTCGGCCTCCCAAACACAAATTCTTTACATATTTTTTTTCTTTTTTCTTTTCTTTCTTTCTTTTTTTTTTTTGAGACAAAGTTTTGCTCCTGTTGCCCAGGCTGGAGTGCAATGGCAGGATCTTGGCTCACCGCAACTTCTGCCTCCTGGGTTCAAGCGATTCTCCTGCCTCAGCCTCCTGAGTAGCTGGGATTACAGGAATGCACCACCACCCCCAGCTAATTTTGCATTTTTAGTAGAGATGGGATTTTTCCATGTTCGTCAGGCTGGTCTCAGACTCCTGGCCTCAGGTGATCTACCTGCCTCAGCCTCCCAAAGTGCTGGGATTACAGGTGTGAGCCACCGCACCTGGCCTCTTTTCTTTTCACTTGTCCATCAAGTTTCCAACAAGCATGAATTCTTATATAGATTCCCCAAGTACAAAACAGATTTTTTTTAGCATAAATACATTTTATAGATTCATATCTGAAATATTTATTCACCTTAATTGTCATGAGGAGAGAAAGGTTACTTTGATTTGGACTAATATACAACAGAAAGTTTGGCTCTATGCAGATTTATCATAAGCCATGAAGCATAAGCGTCAGAACCCCTCATTTGCAGAAGCCCCTCCGAGGCCTGGGCAGGGTCCCAGCACTGTGTCTCTGTGGTCAGATGTTTTTGTAAAATTTGGGCCAGGTGTGATGACTCACACCTGTAATCCCAATACTTTGGTAGGCTGAGTCAGGCGGATCACTTGAGACCACGAGTTCAAGACCAGCCTGGCCAACATGGTGAAACCCCATCTCTACAAAAAATACAAAAAAAATTAGCTGGGCATGGTAGGCAGAGGGGGCGCCTATAATCCCAGCTGCTTAGGAGGCTGAGGCAGGAGAATCACTTGAATCCGGGAGGCGGAGGTTGCAGTGAGCTGAGCCTGCACCACTGTACTCCAGCCTGGGTGACAGAGCAAGACTCTGTAAAAAAAAAAAAAAAAAATTACAGGAAAGTACCTTGACCGAGATTTGTTCAAGCCACTGTCTCTTCTTATACCTTCTCTGTCCATCACACTTCCCCTTATGTCAGGTGGGATTTGAGTGGCCAGACCTAAGGGGAAATTAAAATGTGGATACTTTTAGTTCAGGCTTAATGGGATATATTTATGTGGTTCGTAGTCGCTTCTATGAATAGTCAAATTACTGCTAATAATTCCAGTTAAGAACGAGCTTTCTGCCCACGGTGCCAACAAACCCAAGACCGTGACACAAAGGGTCATGTTCAGAAGCTGCACTGCAATTGGAACATGTCCTACAGGTGTGTGGGCAATGCAGAAACAGCATATGGACCTGGAAACTCAGCTGTGGAAATTCTTCCAGTCATCAGACAGGAACATAAAAGTTCAAGTGGAGAATCAGTCTTCATCAACGTCTAAGCAAGCGGGGTTCTCCCCGTAAGGGATGTCCTTTATGATGAAGCATAGGCAATGGTACATTTTGTTTTCTTTTGGGATGAAAATGGTGTGAAAAAAATCCATCATAATTCCCATGTTTGTAGACACAAGCCTAAGGCAGAGGTAATAAATAGGGAGTATATCTGAATAGGAAGTTACATGATTTACACATTTCAGCACTCAGTCATACACACACACACACACAAAACCCAATCAACGGCCAGGTATGGTGGCTCATGCCTGTAATCCCAGCACTTTGGGAGGCCGAGGCAGGCAGACCATCTGCGATCAGGAGTTTGAGACCAGCCTAGCCAATATGAGGAAACCCCATCTCTACTAAAAGTACAAAAATTAACCAGGCATGGTGGCGGACCCCTGTAACCCCAGCTACTCGGGAGGCTGAGGCAGGAGAATTGCTTGAACACAGGAGGCAGAGGTTGCAGTGAGCTGAGATTGTACCATTGAACTCCAGCCTGGGCAACAAGAGCGAAACTCCATCTCAAAAAAAAAAAATTATAGAAATGATCCAGGCAATTAATACAACTACTAAGTTTAAAAATTATGTTTAGAGCTTTTATCAGCTCTTTGAAATTTACAAATTGCTATTTACTTTATCATTTGAAATAACTATTTACTGTGTACCCAATTTTTTGGGGAGAGACAACCCTCCATGGGTATCTCGTGTTTCCGCACACCTTGTGAGCAAGGGCACTGACCGCTTTTGTTCCAGAGGATCTTTTTAGAAATGTTTGCATAGTAAACAACTTTGGAAGATAGAGATTGTGTCTCCCTCCAGGACAGAGGGAAGAGTTGCCTGCTGAGCAGTATAACAATGTCTCCCTCTTGGGCAGTTTGGACAAGTTAGCTGCAGTCCCTTTAAAAACTGGGGTTTCCTAAGCTTGAGATTCCTGTGCTGTTATGCAAACCCACTGTGTGTGCAACATTCACCTGGGTGCAGCCCTGTGTCACTGTGTGGGACATGGGACTGAGGCAAATATGAAGCTCATGTGGTTTGCTGTACTGTAATAAAGTAACCAGCTAAACTAATAAATTGCATCCTGACAAAAACAGATTGAGAGCTGCTTGCTTCCCTATGTCTCTGTCTCAGACCCAGGGGTCTCATGTCTTCCACTAGCATCTGTGAAACTTTGAGAGGCTATTTAACTTGTGAGTAGAGCAAAATCTCTGACCGTTCACAGTTCCTGGTAGTTTTGCATTTGTATTTTGAAATTCCTTTTCTTGAAGAGGAACTCCCAAACTGTAAAGGCTTCAAGCCCCACAAATCTGGATCCACTCTAAGTTTATAGATGATGCTTTTTCATATCAGTTGCCATAGTCACTAGATTTTACTTTGACTTCCAATATTGGGAGATATATTGAACTCAGTATTCTCTAGTTGCTCCTATCTGTTGTCTTCCCTCATAACTAGTATGTAGTACAGTTAGTTCTCAACTACAGTACTATCAAACATTTGATCAGATGTAAAGTACAGCACAAGTAATTTGTCACTGATCACTAAAGTAACAACATTTGTCAATTATCTTCTTTTTTTTTTTGAGACGGAATCTCACTCTGTCACCCAGGCTGGAGTGCAGTGGCATGATTTCGGCTCACTGCAACCTCTGCCTCCCAAGTTCAAGCAATTCTCTGCCTCAGCCTCCCAAGTAGTTGGGACTACAGATGCCCACCACCACACCCAGCTAATTTTTTTTTGTATTTTTAGTAGAGTCAGGGTTTCACCATCTTGGCCAGGCTGGTCTTGAAATCCTGACCTAGTGATCTACCTGCCTTGGCCTCTCAAAGTGATGGGATTACAGGCGTGAGCCACCAAGCCCGGTCAATTACATTCTTTTTAAAAGATTAAGGGTGATTCAAGCTTACCTCTATGATGTCATTATATTTGTAAGGGTGCATTCATATATCTGTTAGAACACTTTTAGCTCCAAATAATGAAAAAACCTAACTCAAATGCCTATCCAAGAAGAGAATTTGTTACCTTGCATGGTAAGAATGTCCCTAGATGGGAGGCTTCATGGTTGGTTAATTCAGTGACTTCACAACTACATCAAAATTTGAGGGGCTTTTATCTTTTTACTCTACTGTCTATAACCTATCAACTAGCTTTCCTCACGATTGCAAATGGCAACAGCAACTGTAACACTTACACCCTTCCACACAAAGGTTCTGAGAAAAAAAAAAAAGGTGGTGGGGGGTGGCTATCTCTCCCTTTGGTCACTTTTTTTTTTTTTTGAGACCGGGTCTGGCTCTACTGCCCAGCCTGGAGTGCCATGGCACAAGCATGGCTCTCTGTAGCCTCATCCACCTGGGCTCAAGTGATCCTCCCACCCCAGCCTCTCAAGTAGCTGGTATCACAGATGCATGCCACCATGCCTGGCTAATTTTTTAATTATTTGTAGAGACAAAGTCTCACTATGTTGCCCAGCCTGGTCTTGAACTCTTGGGCTCAAGCAATGCTCCTGCAGTAGCTTCCCAAAGTGCTGGGATTACAGACATGAGCCCCTGTGCCCAGCCTGGTAGTTTAAGAATTATTATGATTACTATTTTGAGATGGGGTCTCACATGTCATCCAGGCTGTACTGCAGTAGTGTGAACACAGTTCACTGCAGCCTCAGCTTCCTAGGCTCAGGTGATTCTTCTGTTCAGTCTCCAGAGCTGAGAGTACAGGTGTATGATCACACTCAGCCATTTTTTTTTTATTTTTTTGTAGAGAATCTTACTATGTTGCCCAGGTTGGTCTCAAGCTCCTGTTCTCAAGTGATCCGCCTGTCTTGGCCTCACAAAATGGCCATTTTAAAAGAGCTTGGCCACTTTATCAGAAGCCTCTAGTCTCCTAAAAATTCCCTTCATGTCTCACTGACCAGAGTGTGGTCATATACCATTTCCGAAGCCACTGACTGATAGTCGGAATAGAATCAGAAAAATTGACTTAGAAAATCAACATTCAGCCTCTAGTCCTGATGCTTGAGCAATCTCTGCCTGAAACACTTGATTTCACAGAGCAGTGTGGGTATCTGAACAAAAGTCATGGTTCTGTTAGCATGGAGAATAATGAGGAAGTGGTTGTTGCATGGATAACCAACAGTGATTGCTGTAGTTGCTCACTGGCATTCTGATGTGCTTTCTTGAAGAAGAAGAAAGGGATTAAGGTATAATTAGAGCAACAGGAACGGCACATAATGCAATATGTCTCTATGGAAATGTGGGATGAAAATGGCTAAAATGCATCTTAGCTGGAACCAGATTAAGACCTGCTTGCTTCTCTGTATCTCTGGTCTTCACTTTGCATGTGTTTCTCAGTTTAGAGCAATCTTACTCCCACCCTCATTGCAATAAATGTTTTAAATATGGACAGTCCTCTTTGCAAGGTAGAAATTTCAGTTATCACAGCTTAGTTAAATAACACCAGTTCCCCAGCATTTCAGATTTCAGTTACCCTGGTATATTAACTATGAGTAATTGCAGGAAGTACAAACTTCCTAGCTAGCTCTTTAGTTCACAGATAACTACATAAATAAAAAACATGTGCATCATAATCAATGATCAATGATGTCTGCTGTGAACACTTTGAAGAACAGGATGGACTCCCACCAAAATTTTTGGTTTGGATGTCAAGACTGATGATGCCACACACACATCTAGAAGGTGTATTTGTTCTTTACATTGATTTGTTATTTCTGGGAAGAATAGGGCAGCCCTCCCAAGCTGGTTTGAAAATAGCTTGAACGGAAGAAGGGAGACTGGCTGGGTGTATTTATTGTGCTCTGGGTAGTGGACTAGGATGAGGATTCTACACATGAGCAGGGACTTCCATGGTTTGAATCTCTCATTAGCACCAAAGGAGGGAACACACAGCCTTTCATATCAGCTTGCCCAGATGTAGGGCAGAAGGTGAAGAGGGCGAGGTAAGACTTCAGCAGTCAGACATCAAAAAAATGGACTTAGGCTGGACACAGTGGCTCACACCTATAATCCCAGCACTTTGGAAGGCCAAGGCATGGATCACAAGGTCAGGAATTCAAGACCAGCTTGGCCAACATAGTGAAATCCCATCTCTACTAAAAGTACAAAAAATTAGCTGTTCATGGTGGGGGCGCCTATAATCCCAGCTACTTGGGAGGCTGAGGCAGGAGAATTGCTTGAACATGGGAGGCAGAGGTTACAGTGAGTGGAGATCGTGCCACTGCACTTCAGCCTGGGTGACAGTGTGAGACTCCATCTCAAAAAAAAAAAAAGGAGTTAGATTCTTTATTACAACACCACGACTTGTTTCAAAGTCTCTTGGTGACTGATTTCTGTGAAAAGCATTCAGTTCATGCACAGACAGCAAAGCATGTAGCAGTGTTGCCTCATTGTCTTTCAGTGCTAACCCCATGTGACATTTCACAAAAATGGACAATCAAAAGAAGAAACTGGCCAACAAAGATCAAAGCACAGCAAAGAAACAAAATGTGCCACATGGCAGCCATGGATGGAGATGCTGGTGGGGGGCTGTGCTCTGGAGTCTGTGACCAGCCCATGGCAGACAGGACTGTACTCTGTTCCTAAGAAGGACAGGAACTGGAGAATTCAGACTAGCCCAACCTAGAAGACTCTTTTGGAGTTATGCTGAAGGGAGGATAAAGTTCTTTAAAGGAAGCTCCAGGGCAGAAAGAGAGTAGAGAATGAGGGAAAAAAATATTTGAAGAAATAATGGCTGAACATTTCCCAACTTTGGTGAAAGACATATTTTCAGATTCAAGAAGCACAGTAAAACTCAAAGCGAAATTAGAAATAAAAAAGTAAAAAAGGTATGCCTTGGCACATCATAGACAAAATGCTAAAAAACAAAGAGAAAATTTTAAAAGCAGCTGGAGAAAAAGAACATACTGCATACACAGAACAACATTTTCAATGCCAATGTTTTCTTATGAAAAACTATATAGGCCAGAAGATGGTGGAACATCTTTAAAATGCTGAAAGAAAAAGTCAACTCAGAAATGCTTTTCCTGGCTGGGCACGGTGGCTCACACCTGTAATCCCAGCACTTTGGAAGGCCAGGATGAGAAGATTGCTTGCGCTCAGGAGTTTGAGTCCACCTCCACCCTGGGCAACATAGTGAGACCCCCAACTCCACAAAAAATAACAAAAATTAGCTGGGAGTGGTGGTGTGTGCCTGTAATCCCAGCTACTCAGGAGACTGAGCGGGGAAGATCACTGGAGACTGGGAGGTGGAGATTGCAGTGACCCAAGATCATGCACTGCACTTCAGCTTGGGTGACAGCACAGGACTCTGTCTTGAAGATAAATAAATAAACAAATAGAAACGCTTTTCCAGTGAAAGCATTCTTCCAGAATGAAGACAAAATAAAGCTATTTTCAGATAAAAGAAAACAGATTTTACTATCAGCAGACCTACATTATAAGAAGTGCCCCCCACCCCCCAAAAAAAAGTTATTCAGAGAAAAGGGAAATGAAACCAGATGAAAGAACAGTGCTACCAGCTGGAATAAGGAGAATGGTAAATTTGTAGATTAATACAAAATACATTTTTATTTTTAATGTCTTTAAAATACAGCACACTGTTTAAGGCAAAAAACTATATGGGTTGTATTGTGGGGTTTATAACATACATAGATGTAACATATACGAAAACGTCAGCATAAAGGGTGAGGGGGTGGACTCATACAGCTCCAAGTGTCCTGCATGCTACGAGCAGTGCTGCAATATGAACTTGCAGAAGACTGAAGAGTTCAGGATGCAGATTGTAATCCCTAGAGAAGCAGGTCTCCATGCGTGGTCTAGAATGACCCAGAGTCCCTAATATCCTCTCAGGGGGTCTGTGAGTTCAAAATTATTTTCATAACAATAAAAAAGAAACAAAAAGTAAAAATGCTGGAAGTGAAATCTGAATCTACTATAAGTGGAATAGTAAAGGAAATAGTTGACAGTGGGAAACATAATTTTGCTGCCACTTAGGAGGCTTTGGATGTGCAATCAAGAATTCTGCAACAGCGAGCTTGTCACCGTCATAAGGAGGAAAGTGGCTGTGATGAAAAGGACAAAGGTGGCCCTGAGGAAGTGACACGGGCAAAAATCTAACATTAAAGAAATTCTTAGAGCTATTTCATGACATTGAAAGCCCAAAGGATGAAAAGAGTCCAGGCATGCTGGCTCACACCTGTAATCTCAGCACTTTGGGAGGCCGAGGTGGACAGATCACTTGAGGTCAGGAGTTTGAGACCAGCCTGGCCAATATGGTGAAACCCAGTCTCCACTAAAAATACAAAAATTAGCTGGGCGTGGTGGTACGCAACTGTAATCCCAGCTACTAGGGAGGCTGAGGAGGTCTCAGGTAGAATCGCTTGAACCCAGGAGGCACAGGTTGCAGTGAGCCGAGATCATGCTACTGCACTCCAGACTGGGCGACAGAGCAAAACTCCATCTCAAAAATTTTTTTAAAAAAAGATGTTAACTTCTTATAGTAAGTTATATGGGCTGGGCACAATGGCTCATGCCTGTAATCCCAACACTTTGAGAGGCTGAGTCAGGTGGATTGCTTGGGCTCAGGAGTTCGAGACCAGCCTGGGCAACATGGTGAAACCCTGTCTCTACTAAAAATACAAAAATTATCCAAGTGTACTGGTGCCTGCCTGTAATCCCAGCTACTTGGGGACTGAAGTGGAAGGATTGCTTGAGCCTGGGAGGTCGAGTGTGCAGTAAGCTGAGATCACACCACCGTACTCCAGCCTGGGAAACAGAGTGTGACCCTGTCTCAAAATAAAGAAAGAAAGAATTAAGTTATATGGCAAGAACACAAGCACTGTTCAAACTACTCTTTATAGTTTTGTTGTTGTTGTTGTTGTTGTTATAGAGACAAAGTCTCACTCTTTTGCCCAGGCTGGTCTTGAACTCCTGGGCTCAAGTGCTCCTCCCACCTCAACCTCCCAAAGTGCTACGATTACAGGTATGAGCCACCATACACGGCCCAAACTATTCTTGATAAGTATTTTTACAGGAAAAAAAACAAAACAAAACAAAAAAATACACTTAATTCTCAATGTTTCTGGCATTTTAAATTAGTATCCTAAATAAACACTAACTTTAGAATTTTTTCTTCATGTACACTTATAGCAACAGTTGGAGTGTTCTCAATGTTTTGACAAAAATTTTAAAGGCCACAAAATAATAATAATAATTTTCCTATTGGTTATTAAGATCACTTTGTACTATTTGAGCTTAAACAATGATTTTTATCGTTTCTGACTACCTGGCAAATCTCTGACTGCCTGTACTTATTTTATGTGACCATTCTGTGACATGGGGCTCTTTTGATCATTCCCAGCTTTGAGAAACACAATTGTGCCCTGTTTTTTCATGGCCCCACTATCTCCAATATCCTCTCCCTCCCGTCTCAGGTTTCTTTCCAGCTTCGCTTCTCTTGCTTACCTTTTGGATGTTGGTGATCCTGGAGCTCTGTTCTTCAACTTTTGTTTCCTACTCTACATACACTTCTGGTTCTGGCCTTTGTCATACCTGAAACTTCTCACCCGTATTAGCCTGTTTTGACGCTGCTGTTAAAGACACAACTGAGACTGGGTAATCTATAAAGAAAAAGAGGTTCAATGGACTCACAGTTCCACATGGCTAGGGAGGCCTCACAGTCATGGCAGAAGGCAAAAGGCACATCTTACATGGCGCCAGGCAAAAGGGAAAAATGAGAGCCAAGTGAAAGGGGAAACCCCTTATCAAACCATCAGATCTTGTAAGACTTATTCACTACCATGACAACAGTATGGGGGAACGACCCACATGATTCAATTATCTCCTACCTGGTCCCTCCCACAACGTGTGGGAATTATGGGAGTTACAACTCAAGGTGAGAATTGGGTGGGGATACAGCCAAACCATATCATCCACCTTAGGTGGTGATGATGATGTTAAAGTGAAGACAGTGATAAAAGGGGACTTTACCGAATGGTAGGAGAGAGGTTTTTTTTCGGGGGGCGGGGGGAAGCAGGATATGGGGTGTCTGGATTTAAGAGCCCAAGGAGCCAATGAAGTTTATGGATAAACTATGAAAGGTTCTATATGGATATCTATGAAATGGATATGTATGGATATAGATAGCTATAAACATTTCATTAATTCATTCATTTCACCAATATTTACTAACTTGTGCCATGTATCAGGCACAGTTCCAGGTGCTAGAGCACTGTGGACTGAATTGTGCAGTACAATTCGACACTTTGTGAGAGAAAGAGACCACTTTCACTTAACTGATACTACAGTATATATTGTCATAGTAGTTCTACAGTTGATTCTTGAACAGTGTGAGGGATAGGAATGCTGACCCCATGCAGTCAAAAATTTGTGTATAATTTTGACTCCCCCAAACCTTAACTACTAATAGCGTTCTATTGACCAGAAGCCTTACTAATAACATAAACATTGATTAAGACATATTTTATATGCTATACACATTATATACTGTATTCTAATAAAAATATTGTAACATAAGTTACAAAATACATAAGTTAGAGAAAAGAACATATTATTAAGAAAATCATAAGGAAGAAAAAATACATTTACTATTCACTAAGTGGAAGTGGATCATCATAAAGCTCTTCATCCTTGTCATCTTCACATTGAGTAGCCGAGGAGGAGGAGGAGGAGGGGTTGCTTTTACTGTCTTAGGGGTGGCAGAGCAGATGAAAATCTGCATATAAATGAACCCATACAGTTCAAACCCATGTTGTTCAAGGGTCAGATGAATTTTATTATTAGTTATTGTTAATCTCTTACTGTGCCTAATTTGTAAATTAAACTTGATCATAAGTATGTATATATAGGGAAAAAAACATAGTATACAGAGGGCTCTATATTCTCTGAGGTTTCAGGCATCCACTGTGAGTCTTGGGACATATCCCCAGGGATTAGAGGCACTACTGTAGTTGGTTCAAAATAGTGAATATGCACTTACCTGCCCTCCAGAAATACTACCCAACCTCTGTCATTTAGTTCATTAGTTATTGTAGTGGCAGAAACTACAAATCTACCTTATAGGGAAGATATTTTATTTTGGGCAAGAAGGTCTTCAGCCCTACAAGCCATGTCACATGCATCTGCCTGTTAGGACAGGCAGGGCTATTAAGAAGAATGGACCAAATTAAAAATCTCGAGATTACCTTTGCATATGCATCTTGCTTTGTAAAATCACAGTATTCCTGAAAAGCCATGCATAAATCAGTTTCTTTAATTCCTTCCATTTACATAGTGCTTTATGGTTGCAACAGAATGCAGAGATTGTTAGTTGTTTTTTCCCTAACAATACTAGATAAAAGGAGGGGTCACTACTCTTATTCCCATAGAACAGAAGAGAAACCCACAGCTAAGAAATGTTCCATGGCCAGGCACAGTGGCTCATGCCTGTAATCACAGCACTTTGGGAGGCTGAGGTGGGAGGATCACTTGAGGCCAGTTCAGGGTCTCACTCTGTTGACTAGTCTGGTCAGCAAAGTGAGATCCCATCTCTACAAAAAATTTAAAAATTAGGCACGGTGGCGCATGCCTGTGGTCTCAGCTGCACAGGAGGCTGAGGAGGGAGAATCACTTGGGCCCAGGAGTTCCAGCCTGCAACTCCTGCAACTCCTGATCACACCACTGCACTCCAATCTGGGTAACAGAGCAAGACTGTCTCAAAAGCAAAACAAAACCAAATGAAAGAAAAGAAAGAAAGAAGGTAAATTCCGTGATGGTGAGTGATAGATCTGTGTTCCAAATAATACGGATGGATTATATTTTACATATTCTCAGAATTCATATTAAAAAGATCCCTGCAGTGATTGCACAGTTAAGAACACTCTCAAAGATGTAAACTTCCAATCTACTCTGTGGGCAACGCTAGGTTTTTACAAATCAGGTCTGCTGTGTAACATACGCATGTACTGTGCATTACTAAACCTAGTTCTAAATACAGTACAGCTGAAATTTGGTGAGTAACGTCATCATTCGGCAAATGTCACCAGCCCCTATCATATTCAGAACCCTGTGTTCTGAGGTGCTCAAGTTCAAGCTGAGGAATTTGCTAAACAAATCTCTGGCAAGGAATCAGCAGTGATTTTCTATATCCTTAAATCCTTCCAAATAGAAATGGCAAAACATACGACCCGAGTCCATAATTCCTAAAGTTTCAATCTCCTCGCACTGTTGGAATTTTAACTCGCTTTTTCCCCCAAAGGAGTATGTCATTTACTTATGTTAAAAAGCAAACAGCATACAAACGTCTGAACTCTGAGACAGCAATCAGCGTTAAAAACTGATTCCGTGCGTTTCCGTGGAAAATGGGAGACAGACGTGATGGGGAGAGACCAAGCAGTGCCACGGCCCGGTCGGGGGGGGGTACAGGGACTTGCACCCGCTGGTGTTTGTGGGAGATCGCCGGCGTAGACGCGAACGGGGCGCGGGCCTGGGGTGGGGACCTTCCCAGTGTTCCAGCCACACCGCGCGCGCGGTGGCGAATACCCGTGCACGGTGTTTGGGGACAGTGCACAGAGGAGTGTTTTCACTGTCAACCAAGGCTCTTTTTCTTATTTTGAATCCATTTTCATGAGGCACTGAAATATTGAAGTTTAAAATTGCCTACAGAGAATGTTAAGAATAAAACGACACTAAGTTTCTTGTGTTAACTATAAATGCAGGGCAGAGTGAAAGCAGAGTAGGGAAGAGTGAAAAGAGGGAAAAGGGAAGTGGTAAGAGGAAGAAAAGATCAAAGAGCCGGTGGAAGAGGGAGGGAAGCGGAGGCGGGGTGGGGCGGAGGTAGGCAAAGAGCCGGGCTGGGTGCGGGAAAGCCCCGCAGGCTGCAGCCCCCGCGAGGCCCCGGTGCGCGGTCCTCCCGCCGGCAGGGGGCTCCCGCCCATCCGCCCGCCTCCTGCCCCACGCGACCCGCCGCCCCGCCCGCGCCTGCGCTTCCTGCCCCTCCTCGTCCGGGATGCTGCTGCCGCTACTGCGGAGTAGCTGCTTCCCTTCCTCCTCTCCCGGCAGTGGCGGCGGCGGCAGCGGCGGAGGAGGGGACCCGGGCTCCGAGAACCGACCGGCGGCGCAGTTGCAGCGCGGAGCCCACGGGCTGCTGGGGCCGCAAGAGCGGGCGGACGCCGAGCCCGGGGCGGACCTCCCGCGCGCGGCAGAGGCTGAGGGGGCGCCCGGGCCCGGGGCGCGCGGCCGGGGGGCGGGCGGCGGCGGCTGGCGGCGGGCCGAGCGGGAGCCGCATGCGTGTATGGATCCGGGCGCCGCGCTGCAGAGGCGGGCCGGGGGCGGCGGAGGCGGCCTGGGCGCGGGCTCCCCGGCGCTGTCGGGCGGCCAGGGCCGCCGGAGAAAGCAGCCCCCCAGGCCGGCCGACTTCAAGCTGCAGGTCATCATCATCGGCTCCCGCGGCGTGGGCAAGACCAGCCTGATGGAGCGCTTCACCGACGACACCTTCTGCGAGGCCTGCAAGTCCACCGTGGGTAAGGGCTCCGCGGCGACCTCTGGCCGGGCCAGGCAGGGCCTCCTGGCGCCCGGGCCGGTGCCCTGCCCCTTGGGCCTCGAGTCTCATTGAGCCTGGGAACCTTTCGGGGATAGGGCTCTCGGTGAAACTAGGGGCAGGGGTTTTCGTGGAGCGCCTTCCATCCCAAGCCCAAAGCCTGGCGGAGGTTTTCGGGCCGCCTCTGCGCAGACCTGCCCTTGGCCCCCGGCGCTGCCTCTGAGTTCCTGGCGACGCCGGGGGGCTGGGGGAGCGCCTCTCCGCGGAAACTTCGGCTCTTAGCATGCTCGCCCAAGAAAAAGCTGGGTGCAAGGGGGGCTCAGGCAGGCAGGGGAGTGAACGCCAAAGGCTGCTCTCGCTCGGACCGCCCCTGCCGCCAAGGCCAGCGCGCGCTGTCTGCGGCGGATGTGATCCCTTCGCAACCAGGGCAGTTTTCTCATGTTGAACCCATTTTCACGAAATGAAGTTTTAAGTCACTTACGGAGAATGGTAAGACTAAAACTACACTAAGTTTCTCGTGTTAACCGTAATTACGGGGCGGAGGAACTTCAGCTGTTTTTATCCGTGACCTCAAACAACCCGGTGACTGGCGGGCGTGGGGCTGATCCTCCAGTACCATTCTTTTCAGTGAAGGACAGGAGTGAAGTAACTACAGGAACACTCCACGGTCAAGGAGGAGAATAGCCGCGGATCTGAAATAAAAGCTGCAGGGGAAATTTTTTAATGAAGTCACGCTTAAAGGATTTGACTTTGAGATTTGTCAGGTGGGTGTGGGTAGCAATTGCTTCCATGGAAAACCCCTTAAAAGATGTCCAAACTAGGAGAAACCCATTCTTTAAAATAAGGCAGTTACCTTCCGTGATAGGAAGTGAGAGATTGGGCGGTCCAAAAAACTGAGTCGTCAGGAGAATTGATAGAATTAAAAGTATCGTTTCATGTAATTCTGTTTATTAGTAGTGTTATAACCAGTGGTAGTTCCAAGGCTGTCGGTACGATTTTGAGATGAATTGGTTTGAAATTGTCATGTAACCTAAACAGTACTACATTTAAAGTGTCTTACTGAAAAATTAAACCACCAATTTTTGTATTGTCTTTTTGTTTTTTCGTAACTTACTTCCCTTAATGCTTTTTTGGAATAGATCATTTTGGAACTGTTTGTGCTGTCTGTACCATTTGTTTTTAAAATGTTGGCGTTGGGGACATGATATTAAAATTAGTATCATAACTTTACCTGTTTCAAAATCTAATCTTGGATTATACAGAGTACAGGGAGTTGTTCAACCATCAAATGAGAGTTATGCTGTTATTTTAGTACCTGTTACAAATAAAGTAGGGTTAAATTCGATTAAGAATTGTCAATCTTTTATGGCTCTGCACTTCAGTATATGAAAATGAGGCATAATAGAGTTGCACTGTGTGATGAAGAGAAATCAGGTACCCATAGGTGGGTAACTGAAGGCTTGGGTGGATGGAGGGTGAGATGGATGAACAAAGGTGTGCTTTAGAATGCAGAAGATAGAGGGGAAGAAGGGTTTTCAAAGCCTGGCAGCAGTGAAGCAGCCCCTCCCCCCCACCTCTGGGGAAGATTCCTTAAGGGGACTGGGAATGAATACTGCGAGACCTTGACTGCCCTGCTAAGGAGGGTGGACCCTATCCTATGAGCACCTGGAACCGAAAGGCATCTTAATAAGACATTGGCATGAAGACAAACTCATTTGGCAGAGTTGCATAGGATGTTTGGGAATAAGGATGAAACCAGGAGGCAAGGAGACCAGGCAGTTGTTTATGTGTCCCTTAGTATACACTTTCTACTCTGAGTGTGGATTTAGTTCTCTCTTCCTCATTTTTGTTTACTTCACATGTAGCCTGTAATACTTACAGTACTGAAGTACTAGTATTCCAGTACTCCGTGCGTGCTTCTAACTGGGATGTTCAGAGAATGATGATGGCCTCTGGGCTGCTAAAATCATGAAGACACTGAGAAAGCTAACCAGCTGTGCTTCAGTTTCTGCTTCAGAGTTGCTTTTCCCTTCCACTCATCAGATCATTCGTCGAGCACCTACTGTGTATTGGGTATTATGCTGCCCAGTGGGGATTCAGTGGTAAACAGGACATGGGCTCTGTCCAGAAGTGGATCAGAACTCCTGGGAGCTGCGTGACGACTTGTCAAGGCAGTGACGGATGTGTATGGGTATTTGGGAGCATAGTGAAAGCACCTCCAGTCAGCACTAGGGATGAGGCCTGGTTGGAGAAGGCTTCCGTGTCATTGGAATGTTTGAAGATAAGTTCGTTCCTCTAGTTCCTTTAGAAAAATGCTAATTAAATATGGTACTGGGTGTGGTGTACAACTGTGGTTGCCCCACCTGAATGGTTACCATTAGAGCAGTTAGCTCACAGGGTCCTTCCAAGGCTGGTTTTTCTGGTTTCATCTCCATGTATTACAGTGAATTCCATATAGATCAAGAGTCTCTTCCACAGTGGGACTTTTTCCCTATCCTGTTAAGGCTTATGGATATGTGCTGCTCACAACAGCTGTCTGGGGAAGATGGTGAGCTTCAGAGCATGGCCCAGGGAAGAATCAGGGTCTTGCTATGTCACCCAGGCTGCAGTGCAGTGGTACAGTCATGGCTCACTGCAGCCTTGACCTGCCAGGCTCACACGATCCTCCTGCCTCGGCCTCCTGAGTAGCTGGGACTACAGGTGCACACCACCAAGCCCTTTTTTTAATTTTTAGTAGCGATGAAGTCCTACTGTGTTGTCCAGGATGGTCTCAAACTCTTAGTCTCAAGCAGTCCTCACACCTTGGCCTCCCAAAGTGCTCAGATTACAGGAGTGAGCTACCGCACCTGACCAGTAAGTGCCCTTTTAAAGTGAATGGGATTCATTTGAACTTTCTATAAAAGATCAGTAGTGAAGTCCCTAAGGATTTGAGATGATGAAGTATTATGCAAAATTATAAATGAGCAACATTTTAATTTTCTTGTATTGTTAATGACATCAGAAACTGGTTTAAAAGATACACAAAATTCACAAGGGTGTGAAAAGCTGAGAGATTGTGTTTACTCTTTGGCCTATTTAATGAAAATTGTCTAACAGAATTGTCTCGTTTTTAAATGGGATTTTGTTTTCATGGAATTATTTGGTCTGATATAATTTGACAAGTTATTTTTAAAAAGTACAGACAGGAGCAGCTTTTCAGAGTTTCAGAGATGGAAAAAAGTAGTTGACTAAACAAATTTACAACTAACATGACTGACTGGTCCACTGTTTTTCTCATAGCGATGCCTGTATCATAAGCATACTTATCTACCATGAATCTGTGTATGCTTTTACAAGTTGACGTCATTACCTCTGAGTGAAGCTGTAGAATCCATTTCTATCTAGCAATGCCAAATTCTTGATCTTGGTTCCTTCTGTTTGACTCTCACTAGTTTTAGCATAAACAGGTAAATGTGCTTTTTTTGAAAGTATATTTCAAAAAAACTCCATAAAATTGCGTATGTCAACTTTTGTTTTATTTCTATGTTACTGTTGGAAGCTAGCTGTTAATTTTGTTTCTGTTGAAATAGTTTTACCTGATAAAAACCTACCCCCACCCTTGCTCCAACAGCATTGCGTGCTAGGAAAAATGACTAAGAAATGTGTGCTCTTAGGCGGGCAGATCACAAGGTCAAGAGATCGAGGCCATCCTGGCCAACATGGTGAAACCCCGTCTCCACTAAAAATACAAAAAAATTACCTGGGTGTGGTGGTGTGCGCCTATAGTCCCAGCTACTTGGGAGGCTGAGGCAGGAGAATTGCTTCAACCTGGGAGGCAGAGGTTGCAGTGAGCTGAGGTCGCGCCACTGCACTCCAGCCTGGTGCCTGGTGACAGAGTGAGACTGTCAAAAAAAAAAAAAAAAGAAAGAAATATGTGCTCTTGCTCAAGGCTCTGCCACTAACTAGTTTGTGACTTTGGATAAGTAATTTAGTTGTCTGTGCATATAAATAGAATATTGTGTTGGTAGTCACTGCTACTTGGTGAGCACTTACTACACCAGCAGAAGGCCTCATCACAGCCCTGAAAGTTACCCCTGTTTACAGATGATGATGCAAAGTCTCAAGAGAGGTAGAAACTTACCCCCTGTGACACAGCTGGTCAGCAGGTGGTCAGGGCCAGGGCTGCAAGTGAATTCTTTTTGACTATCTTCCTGTCTGTTCCTTAGCTTACTTTGAGATTTAAATTGACTCTGCTTTATTGAAAATACTGATAGCTCACACACGTAAAGGTCAGACGTGATGGAGCCCTTTCCTTGTTTTAGAATTTGGTACTTGTTACAGCCCCATGAAGATAGTGACACAATTATCCTATGGCATTAGTGAAACTGATTTTCTTTAAGTGTGTCCCTGTCATCACCTGTCACTTTACTTTTGGATATTAAAATAATGCTCCAAGAACTGCTTTTTAATCTATATATTCCATAATTCATATTCAAATATCTTAAGCCTTTTACATACAAAATTTTAGCAAAATAGATATATTTGAATACAGGAGAAGTCAAAGTAAGGCAGTCTGGACCAGAATTCTGATTTTTTTGGGCAGTAAGATTTCCCTCAAATGCTGGAGGCCAGCATAGTTCTTTATTTTGCCAAATAAGAACATTAAAAAAAAAAAAAGGATTTCAAATGACTTTAAACAATTAGGAAAGATAACATACCACAGTTTAAAAGATTTTTTATTTTACTTTTTTTATTATCATTTTTTTTTGAGATGGAGTCTCACTCTGTCGCTCAGACTGGAGTTCAGTGGTGCAATCTCTGCTCACTGCAACCTCCGCCTCCCAGGTTCAAGCAATTCTCCTGCCTCAGCCTCCCAAGTAACTGGGGTTACAGCACACACCACCATACCCCGCTAATTTTTGTATTTTTAGTAGAGACAGGGTTTCACCATGTTGGTCAGACTGGTCTTGAACTCCTGTCTTTGGCCTCCCAAAGAGCTGGGATTACAGGTTATGAGCCACTGTGCCTGGCCAAAAGTTCTTTAAATTTATCTTCATTTTTCTCATTGTGCAGCAGTGCTCTAAACTTCACAGCCTGGCCCCCTTAGAGGATGGCAGCCCTTCTCCAAAGCCCTTTAACTCCACTGCGGACCATAGTCCTTCCTGACTCCCCTCTAGCCCCTGCTGACATGAGGGGTGCACTCAGGTTGCCCACTGGTGGGGCCTCAGCCGGAGACGGCATGCGCTGGAAAGTAAGGTAGTGTGGGTGACTTGAAACTCCTGCAGAAGTGCTCTCTGGGGGTCTGCTCTTGAATGTTAGGCAGCATGACAGGTCAAATGCAGTCCACCAGAGTCTTTACCTGGAAATTGACTACTTGTACTTTATTCTGGAACCTGAGGGCAGAGATTTTTGTTAGAAAACCCAGAATGAGCATCTCGTACTGGATTTAAATGCTTAACTGTGTATTTTATTTTGCTCTTCTGTATTTGTACACAGTCTTCCAAGCCATGACCAATCTGCCCATGTTTCACTTAAGAGAGAATTAGGGAAAATCGTCCAGAATTCCCACTCCAAAAGCCCAAGCTCTGCAGCCCTGCAGTGTGGTTTCGCTCCATCTGGAGAGAACCTCACGTAGACTCCCCTGCCAAAATGATGTAACATGATGACTCAGGGATGTGAGCATGAGAGGAACCAACATTTAGTTCTTATGCCCACATATGCTATGTGCTATGTGATTAGGTTTATTTAGTGAACTTAAAGCAAGCTGAGAGGCTTGACAAAGCATCCCCTTTTGTGGACTAAAGTAGCTATCTTTCAGAGAAAGCATGCAGATTCAGTTGGTGTTAGGTTGTTTATGTTGAATAAAAATCTATTTAAAGACCTGGCTGAAGTGCATTCAGCCTTTCTCTCACTGTCTGCACTTATACTGAAGAAGAAAGGTTTCATTATGCATGACAGAGATCCAGATTCTTAGAGATTGCCTCTTTCCCTCTGGTCTGTGGAATTTGCCAGAAGCCATCTGTTAATGGATCTTAGAACTGGCTGTAGAAGGCAGAGTGGGCTCCTTTGAGAACTGATAGGTCCAAACTATTTTCTATCCTTGGATCCCAGTTACATTGTTCCAAATAAACATTAGTTTGAATTTGTAAAGAAAACAACTTTGTACAGTAGTCATTCTACAAATAGTTTTAAGTGCCCTTTTCTGTTTATATAAGACACCATTTTGCTCTTCCTTTCCCTGGGCACAAAGCTTACACCTGCACACCTTGTTTACCCTTTTTAGAGGGGAGGTGAGTCATGGAGGTAGCCATAAGTGTTAGGAAAGAGGTTGAGTGTCTCCCACTTTAGGCTTTAGCTCTCCTCTTTTTGTCCTTTAATTCACACCTTTGACATTTGGAAAGTATTTGGAAAGGCAAAACTACAGACCAAAATTGTGCCCTTAATTGAGTGTGATTGTTTAAAAAAAAAAAAAAAAAAAGAATCTTATCTTTTAAAACCAGGAAGCACAACACAGGCTATAAACAGAACACTGTGGATTCCATGCAAAATGTTTTTCCTCCAACTCTGACAAACTCCACTCTTTGGTTTCTGGTGCTTAGTTAATAAAACAACCTGCAATTCCAACTCCACGTCAGCACTTGGGCAAAGGAATGGGCTCCTGTAAATGAGAACCTTTGTGTTCTTGTTTTTGTTTTTGACACAGAGTCTTGCTCTGTTGCCCAGGCTGGAGTGCAATGGTGCAATCTCAGCTCACTGCAACCCCTGCCTCCCGGGTTCAAGTGATTCTCTTGCCTCAGCCTCCTGAGTAGCTGGGATTACAGGTGCCCACCACCACACCTGGCTAATTTTTATATTTTTAGTATACACAGGGTTTCAGGTCAGGCTGGTCTCAAACTCCTGACCTCAGGTGAGCCACTGCGCCTGGCTGAGCTTTGTGTTTTTTACGTGCCTTCTCTCCCCTCTTCAAGCCGTGTGTGTGATAAGGACCTCAACACTCTTGTCAATTGGCCAAAGAATCACACACCTGCAGTCAAATTTTTACTTTTAATTTTTTGCTTAAAAAACAGCAGCCTGGGCTACATGGCAAGAAACTCCATCTCCACAAAAAAATACAAAAATTAGCCCGGTGTATGCCTATAGTCCCAGCTTCTTGGGAGGCTGAGGCGAGAGGATCACTTGAGCCAGGGAGATCTAGGCTGCAGTGAACGGTGATCGCGCCACTGCACTCCAGCCTGGGTGACAGCGCGAGAGCTTGCCTCCAAAAAGAAAAAACACTTCACCTTCTCTTTGGCCACCGTCTTCCCAAGTGGTGGTGTTTGTGGAAAGGAGATTTTTGGAGGCAGGCAGACAGTCCTGCATATAAGTTCCAGCTCCACTACAGGCTGCCAGCTGTCCTTAGATAAGCAACTTACCTCAGTGTCTTCACTCATAAGAAGAAAAGCAAAGCAGGGTTTACACTTTGTTCCCATCTCACAGTATAGGCTCAAATGAAAAGAAAATATCTTACATGTCTGGCTTAGAAAAGGCAATTTATAATTCTTTTCTAATTTATCCTGTAGCTCCAAAAACTCTGAAACACCCCCCAAAAAAATCCTTACCCTTTAGTGATACACACTGATATATACATGTGATATAAATATCAAAGTGTAATCACATGTCCTGGGTAGGACATCTGTTTGACAGTCCTTGTGTTTTCATGGATCCATTCTGAGTAGTAGTGAAATTTAATTTTTTTTTTTGCATATGAAGAACATGTTATTAATCCACCATTTGATCATGGGTTTTTTTCTTCCTCCCTTTAAATATTCTCCTCTTTTGACCAGGAACTCAAAATAATGTGGTAGTATTTCAGATAGGGGTTTGTCTGAAGCCAAGGAGTAGAGAAGGCCTCCTGGTACAGGGGTGGAATCTGTCCCAGCCAGCCAGCTGCCCTGTCTTACTGTTAATTTTATATACTTGCCTAGCAATGCAAAGTTCTTTTTCAGCCTTAAATATGTTCTTAGCTCCCTTCCAACCTCTCCCTCTTGTTCATAGATGGGGCTGCACAGTGCATGGGAAGGAACACAGCCTGGAGCCAGGCAGCCCAGATTCAAATCTGTGCTTTCATACTCACCAGCTTGGTGACCTTGGGCAGTCTACTGGCTTTTCTGACTTCCATTTTTTCATCTATAAAATGAGGACAGTAATATCTACCTCATAAAATTTTTAATGAATACACATTGCAATGAGTTAATGTAGATAAGGCCCTTAGAATAGTATCTGAAATATAGCAAACACCACAAAAGTTCTTAATCTTTTGATTTGTGAAGAGAACATATGGCTTTCTATGGAATTCTCATACATGTATACTTCCATGAGTGGAACTGTCCACTCGCTCTGCTGGGCTCTGACAGTGCAGGCACTCCCAGCTCCAGCCACACCTCTCCTTGGAGGCCCAGGACCTCCAACTGTCCCTCCCCTCCGTGATGCAGTCCCTCATGTCATTGTTCCAATCAAGTGCAAGGCTGTCTCCTTCTGCTTCTGCATACAGAGACACAGAGTGGGCTTTATTTGCTGGGTAGGAGCATGCCAAGCCTGGATGCAAGCAAGAACAGATCCTCTTATACCTGGATGCACATTTGTCATCCTCAGGCCTGGATAAGCATTTTTTTAATAACATATGGTAACATTAGGATTTTAATAGTCCTGCTTCTGAGTTTATAAAAATATTTTACAGTTATAATACTTAGTTTCTATTTAAATCCTTATAACACAGCTTAGGTAGGAAAAGCCAGATAGTATTAAATAGTAGGATGTCACAAGACAGGTCTACTAGCAGTGAGTTCGCATTCTCTTTTCCTTATATGGGTTGGGAATTCATTTTGAGCTCTTCCCTAAATATACAGGTAAGTGTTTAGTTGTATAGTTTGATTCAGGTATATGTAGGTGGTGGAGTTTGGGCAGAAGACTGGCCTTATGCCCACGTGACTTGTTTTTAATGCTAGATTTGCCTGTGTCTCTGTGACCTTAACGTGGTCCTTAATTTATTTTCTCACTACTGAAGATGCTTGCAGTCCTCTCCCTTTGTAGGAATATTATATCCAATTTTAGATAACATTGTACAAGATATGTCCTTGGAAGAAAAGCCACTGTACAAAACTTAAGGTCATTATTATAAATTGGCAGTGACATCACAACCACTGTTCGTATTGAGACTTATTTCCAAGTCTGTGAAAATCCTTCATCTTCTTGAAAGTAGTAAGTAAAATCTGTGGTCTGGTCTAAGCTCCAGATCTTTGGTGGAGAGAGAAGTGACCTGGACATAGAAGAAGGCACAGTCCACTCAACCATAGTTCTAGATTTGGACCACAGTGGTGCTTCAGCTTTTTACTAGAAAGGAGTGTAAAGAAAGAAGTTTCTGTGTGTTTTTGCTATTTTCACTTTTGTAGCTTCTTATGGCCTAGCAAAAAGAAACAGTAGTGTGCAAATGTTTTGCTTTAAGGGGAACATAGAAATCTTACAAGCACTAAGTACAGGGATTCCTCCTGCTGCTGCTAAAACATGTGATAGGCAGCCAGGAAGAAGGCAGAGCAGAGTCAGGCATGGTCTTAACAGCTTGGCTGTGAGGACTGTGAGCCACTTCAGAACATCTCCTGCTTTTCTCTTTTTTCACCCATCTGACTTTTATTTTAAAAACCTTTCATTGTGGGCAGTGGTATAAATTTGAGTCTTGGTTCTGCTGCTTAACTAGCCTGTGGTATGATTACAGGTAAATTACCCTGTCCTCTCTCTGCTCGTCATGTCTTCCTTTATAAAATGGGGGTTATAGTTCCCCTGTCATTGGGTTGCTGTGAGGCTTGGATGCTGGGTGTTAGACATGGATGTCCACTGTCATTAGTACTAAAGGAAATTAAGGTCAAGAATAAGACACAGGCACAGTTGCTCATGCCTGTAAACCCAGCACTTTGGGAAGCTGAGGTGGGAGGATCACTTGAGTCCCAGGAGTTTGAGGCCAGCCTGGGCAACATAGCAAGATGTTGTCTATACAGAAAAACAAAATTAGTTGGTGGTAGTGGTGCACTTCTGTAGACCCAGGTACTCGAGAGGCTGAGGTTGGAGGATCACTTGAGCCCAGGATTTGGAAGCTGCAGTGAGCACTGCACTCCAGCCTCGGTGACAGAGCCTTTTTTTTCCCCCCTCAAAAAAAAATGACTTAAATAGAGCAGTCTAAGACCATTGATAATATTGTGTCTCTGTAGCCTGAATGCTTTTCAAAAACATTGTTAAAATACTTTTAGAAAGACTTCCATGAAATTGGTAAGCCTAAAGAAAAGCAAGCTCCTCTCACCAGAATAATTCACCTAGTAGACCAGTTCTCTAACTAAGGGACTGGATAGAGAAACTGTTACCATAATCCTCTGGGATGAGTGTGTGTAGGGAGAGGCTATCAGCAAGGACAGCTGCCTGGACCTGTGAGGAACTGGAGGAGAAATGAGAGGCTGTGTTGCTGCACACACATATATTTCTCCTGTGTGCTGGGCATCCCTGCATTCACTGCTTCCATTCTACACCTGCTACTCAGGTATCTTTTTAAAAATTTATTTATTTATTTTTAACCAGTCAGTCCTGAATTTCCCTTTTTTTTCCAAAAATAATTCACATTTCTCCTTACATATGCAGTATTTGATGGAGAAGAGGGGCAATTTCCTGCCGTCAGATTTATTGAGTTGCTGTTGCATGCCTGGCAGTGTCCTAGATTTTAGGGGGCTGAAGATGACTGCATCCTCGGAGGGTAGGCACATAGTCTGTGGGAGAGGCCAGCAAAGAAGGAACGACGTGATACAGACTAGAAGAGAGTTCAGGACCAAGAACTGGAACATAGATGAAGAATGAGGGTAAGAGTGGGTGCAGTCAGAAGAGTTCAGATGGGAAATCTAGGGCTTCAAAGCATTCTGGGCAGGCAAGGAGGTTCTTTAAGAAGAGAGAACGGCGCTTTGCCAAGTGCATGGTGTGTTAATTTAGGTCAGTATGACTAAGCTTTTCAAGGGCAGGGACGGTCCCCAACTAAGTGGTGAGGGCTCCTTGCTTCCTCCCTTAGTCAAGATACGTGTAGGAAACTGGTTTTCGCCAGGGTCGTAGACAGTAGTGAAGGTCGCCTTCTTTGTCCCTTGAGTGTTTGTAAACATTTCCTCTTCTGTGACAGGAACTCTGTTGACTTTTCCTAAATAATCTGCCAGATATTTTAGGTTATTGATCACTTTTTTCCTTTTATTAAGGATCATTATCACTTCTATGACATGCCAATATTAGAAATAGACAACATTAAGGAATATTTTTGACTTTTAATGTAAGAAAGTTTTTAGAAATGTTTAGTTGTGTACTTTGATACAGGTATATGTTTCTAAGCCCAAAATTAGATTAAGTTTCCAGTCATTGCAGGCTATTTCATGGCTATTAGAGATGGTATAGGTATAGGATATTTCATTTAAAAGTGAGGACTGTTTTAAGGAACTGATTTTACCCATGGAACTGTAGACATGGCCACTGGATATTTTTCTGTTGTGTTACTGTCATTCATCTACTCACTATGAGATAGTCTTCATTTTGGCTGAACAGATTCTTTTTTCCTTTGGTTTTTTCCTTTCCAACTTTTATTTTAGGTTCACGGCGTCCTGTACAGGTTTGTTACATGGGTAAATTGCGTGTCATAGGGGTTTGGTGTGCAGATTATTTTGTCACCCAGGCAGTGAACATAGGACCCGATGGGTAGTTTTTCAGCCCTCTCCCTCCTCCCAGCCTTCACCCTCAAGTAGGCCCCGGTGTCTGTTCCTTTCTTTTTGTCCATAAGTGCTCAATGCTAAAGCAGGTTCTTAGCCCAATTTACTATCTGGTGGTCTTTGCTTTGTTTTCCTATTAGAACCAATATTAATATCCTAGCCTTTTATTTTTACTCATTAAATGTGGTTACATAGTAGTCCTACTGTAGGACTGCTGGAATTGGGTAAGTTGCTGAAGTTGGTTGGAAAGGGTTGTCTGACATATTCAGACTCCATTGTTAGCAGAGAAAACAGTGTAATCAAAACAAAGAGTATCTGCTCTAGCTGTTTCAGGGACTCTTAGTTTGAAGCAGAGCTCAAAAGAAGTGTCATCAGCCAGTTCTTTTCAACAAAGTAGCAGCCACTGCCATAAGGTTAACAAAAGTTACAGCTCCTTTAATTACATTTCAGAAACAAACTTACTTGAAGTAATTAGAAACAAAAGTAAAATAGAATAGTAGTGATCACAGATTATGCATTTGATTAGCAAATTCCATCAGAGTAGCATGGCAGCAGTGAAATCCTAACTCTATGTTAATATGAAGACAGTATTTTGTCACTAAACTGTGCTGCTTTAAACCAGAACATAGCAGTTATCTCTGCACTGTTTGTCTGGTAGAGTATCACTTGAAATTGCAGTCTCCTTGCAGCTGAGTGTTAAGCCACTCTCTTCAAGATTCTCCATCATGCAGAACCTGCTTCCTGGGTCAAGGCAGTTGTCTGAGCTTCCTTTGACTTTGGAAAGCAAATCATTTCCAGAACTGAAAGTGAAATTGAGTTACCCAGCTTTCCTTCAGGGACGTCTGAAATTATGTGTTGTATGAGAGATTAGTAGTTGACATGAAGTGGTGCTCTTTAGCTTTGTTTTCTTGTGACATTTTATATTCATGCAGCTTCTCTCCTAGGGCAGGAGGGCTGCTTCCCTGGCCACACCCTGCCCCTTGGCTGTAAACATGGCTTTTGTGTGGCATTGGTGTCCACAGTGTGTTACTAATTATAAAAATGGGTCACATGGCTTCCACTTCCCCTCAAGAGCCTCATCTGACTGCAGCACCTCATCAGTTCCCAGAGATGGGCGGTCAGAGCCTTGTCCTCTGTGGCCACCATACCACTCACGAACGTGGGTGCCTGCTGGCCAGGGGAGCTGGAATCACCTACACCCTGGGTCCCAAGGAAGCTGTCAGGAAGTCGTTCCCGTAGGGAAGGTGTCTCTAGTTCTGAATTCAGCCAGCATCCCTTTTGTTTCCCTAAGTTGTGAAAACTGTGTAATAAAAATATTGTTTTGAATTATTTACATTTTATATAACTGGAAGGCATATAAGGTAGCATACACAAATGAAAACTTGGTTTAAAAAATATATCTGAAGCTTTACAGGCTAAATTGAAAAGAAAAAATACATGATGGTTTGCTTAGTAATATTAAAATGAATTAAAAAGTTGGATATGTTAATTTGTATAAGAGTAAATTTTAAAATCTTCCTTCTCACTGTTGATAATATAATGTTATGTTTATATTTACCTGAAATTTTCATGAGTACTGAAATTTTTAGTACAGTAATTTCTAAGTTCAGACTAAGGCTGTTTGACTAAGGTTAAGTTTGATCAAGTTTCCAGTGTTCTGTATAAGAATTTTCCCTGAGATAACATCCTTTTAAAGCCACTCATTTGTTGATGTAGTTATTAAATGTAATTTTGAACTGCTTTCTGTGCTGAACCATGTTAGTAATAAGTTGTGTTATGAACAGCAAATACTAGACTGATCATTCAGGATAAGACATAACATGGGCTGACTTTCCCAGTGTGGACTGAAGGATGAGAGATGCAAGGTTTCAGTTACTCCTTTTACTTGGAACTAAATTATGTCAGGTTTTGTGGGGTTTTCTTTTTTTCTGATAAGGATAACAAAATACACAAATAGGATTATTTTGTATGACAGATTGCATCTTTGTTGATTTTGCTTCACATTTATTTGTTTTATTTACAGGTGTTGACTTTAAAATCAAAACTGTAGAGCTAAGAGGAAAGAAAATTAGATTACAGATCTGGTAAGTGCGAGAGTCTGCACCCAGTAATGTGCTGTGTGTGTTTAACAGTCCATGCACTTGTCTAATAAAATGAACTATTTGAGCTGATTTGCCTCTCCTACTTTTCTCCTCTTTTGCTCATTTTAAAATTAAATGAACAGTATTTCCATCAAGAGAGAATTTAGATGAGCCTGTTATGTTATATGCCACTTGCATATGGGAGTAGTTGTATACAGAAGAATGTTACTTTAATGGTAGCTAGTTGGGAACCTTTTTGCCTCTATTTTCAAATAATTTATGTGATATCAACACTGTCACCACTAAAATGTTTGTTCAAATGCTTGTCTTCCTGTCTTTATTTTGTATGATAGTATTCAAAGAAAGCCGAATATGTTCATAACCAGGTTTGCTCAATCTGAAGGCAGGTCCCCAGCAGACAGTTCCAGAGCTTCTTGGTGGCACAGTGTGACTGTGACTGTGGGTGGGCATACTCCTTATGGCTGTACTGCTGATTCCACGGGTTGTGAGCCCCAACTAATGCCTACTAGAAATGAATCCAGGCCCCTTTCTCAAATCACAATTGAAATGAGAGACTCTAACTGCACTCAGCACTAAGAGCTTTCTGTTAGCCATTAACCTGTTAACAGCCCGCAGGTGCTAACGACCTATCTGTGGAAGAAAGGATAAGATCTGGTCTGGCGGTGGCTTCAAAGTAGCCCCATTGAGGTCCTCTGAGAATGCCGTTTTGTTTTCAATGCCACAGCTGCGGTGTACTCAGCTTACTAACTCCTCTTGGCAGGTCACCCTCAGCTCTGATTGTTTGTCCACCATGTGTGTGTTTGCTTTCATCTGCGTTAATTGCTGCTTCATCTGTGGCATCATCGGTCACCTAATGCTTGAATGTTAGTGCCATGTCTTCATTCCTCATCCGTGTCCCTGTCTGGGCCACAGCTGCAGCCGGGCCACAGTGCTGCCTCCTGGAGGTGTCTGAGGTAATATCTTCATTTGATCACCCTTCACTGTTTAACCCACTTCAAAGATTTTTTGGTTTGGGGTTTTTTTGTTTGTTTGTTTTCTTTTGTGTTGTGCGTTTGGTCTGCATGTTTTTGTTTTTTACTTGATTATGAAACATTAAGCCTTGTCTAAATACCTGAATAAACAAGTAGATCATTTCTTCCTGTGCTAGTCCCGCAGAGTTTTTGTACGTTGCTACCCAGCCTTTAAACACTGGAAATGGCAGCAAAGTGTTTTGCACACAAACTGCTCTGTCTAATTATAAGTTCTATAAGGTAAAGACCATCTTTTAAAGGATTTGGGATATGCCTCTCTCTGTACCTAGTACCTGTGAGTGAGGTACTTTTTGATGAGGATACTGCCCCACAAAAGTGATGTAACCAATATTAGAATGTGTGATGACTGCCTTAGTGGGTGACAGCCATGCCTGATGACTGTGGCACATGTCTTAATGCATTAATACTTCCATCTTCACCTCTGATGGCAATATTCTGGCTTATAAAGTATGTCCAGATGTCCTGGTGCCTCCCTAAAACTTTGCCCACGAAGTCTGTGCTGGTGACATTGGACACTTCTGGAAGTGAGTACCTTTCCCTTGACTTAGAGCTAAGAGGGCCTACCTGATGGAATTCCCCTGGGGAGAAAGTGAGATACTGTGGTTCTGCGAAGAGCAGTGGGCACTCAGAAACCATTTCTCTCTTGGATATAAAAGGATTCTCCAAAAATGACCCCTCTCCTGATTCTCCCTTGACTCTTCACTCTTTTGCCTTCATTCTCTAAATCTGTACAGCTGTACAGCACTGGCAAAGAGTGCAACTAAGGGAGGAAGAGTAAGATGCATTGGATTTACGGAATGGTTGATTGCAAGCTTTCTACATGGAATGTTCCAGTGACTCAGTTAGGAAGTAAGATTTGTCTTTTCCTGCAGGGGGGTTTTGAACAGTGACTCGTGTATCCATTACAGGCCAGCCACTTTGTTGATCATATAATACTCAAAATAAGATTTTTACCTTCTGAAATAATTTTATTTAAAAGATGAAAACCTTTTTCTTCATTATTGATATCCAGTAGGTAAAAAGGAAGTGTTAGAATCATGATTCTAATTTGTATTACTGTTTTAAAGTAGTGGCTGGCTTCTTTTGGAGTGAGGTGCAGCCCTTGTGCTGCCGCTGGCGTAATCTGCTTTGTTGTGGGCGTATTGTCATTTCAGTCATCCATTGAGGGCATAGGAGGAGCCTGTGTAGCTAGAAACAGTCCCTCAAGGAGGTGCAGTGGATTGTGCTAATAATAGATAGCTCTGCTCTGATTTTCTAGACTGGCATGAAAGCATTGCCAGTTGGTTTTTTATAGGAGGATCTTGTTGGAAGAAGTGCATTATTTACTATAGATTCCTAAAAGCTAAAAGTAGCAAAAGCTGCAGGTGTCTGTTACATTTTTGTCATGTTTTATGTCATTGCCACATATTTCAGTTTGTTGATTATCTTTGGTCAGAAAAAGGATCATTTTTCTCTTCTCTGTGCTTTAAAGTATTTCTACATGAATGTTAGAACTTTATGTAAGTGTAGCTAAAATAAAATGTGCTGACTAGGATGTAGCTCGATGAATTTATATCCAAATGGTGTCTTGGAAATTATTTACAGTGAACTTGGAGTTGTGTTGAAATGGACTTGAAGCCATGAAATTTGTCGCTTACCTTTAGGCAAAGACAGAATCAAAATGCTTTATATAAGGACCCTTTGTTCTGCCTGCTGGACCAGTCCACTGTTGGGGAACATTGTTTTAACCAGCTTTCTTAGGTTGGCATCATTTCATTAGTTCTCTGCTTGGAAGAGGTAATATTTCATACCCTAAATTGGTATATGCCCTGAAAGTTAGTAATTAAATAAATACTGCAAATAAGAGGCTTTGAATTCTCCAAGCATTGTTGTACACCAAACTGAGAAAACAGAATTGCAGGAATTTTTCAATTTGCACGAAAAGCAGAGAAAGAAATAGAATAAGATGGCATACTAACTGTAGTAAACGATGATTGAGCTGAAATTAATAAGTTGCAAAACTAGAAATCAGCATCTTATCATTACAGTGAAAACCCAAGTGTCTGACCTGCCCGGACCCTCGGACCCTTGTCGCTTGAACCCCGAAGCACAACCGAACAACACGAGGCGATTTAAAAGCTCAGGCTTTATTGGAGAGTCTCCGGGCGGGCTGGACTCGCACACAAGAGTCAGCAACCATGCGCCGGGTTTCTTTGTTCTGTGATTTTTATAGTGGCTGGGGTGGTGGGAGGTGCCCGGAGGTGGGAGAGCTGATGTGACAGGTAGTGATTGGTCGGTCAGGCTGCAGGGCGGGAAGCTGGGGGAGAGCTGATGAGGTAGGTGATGATTGGTCGGTCAGGCTGGCAGGGTGGGAAGCTGGGGGAGAGCTGATGAGGTGAACTGTTGAGCGGGCGTTTGGGTGGGGTAGGAGATTCTTGTGCAAGGGGTTTTTCAGATAAGTTTTTCCTCCAGCTAGGGCCTGGGTGGGGGTTGTTGAGGACCCGTGAGCCCTCCTCCAGACAATTCTGAGCCAAATATGAATGACCATGGCTCATGACACAGCCCTCAGGAGGTCTTGAGTACCTGTGCCCAATGTGGTCGGAGTGCAGCTTGGTTTTATATGTTTTAGGGAGGCATGAGACATCAATCAAATACATTTAAGAAATACATTGGTTTGGTTCAGAAAGGTAGAACAACCCAAAGCTGGGGGACGGTGGGGCTTCCAGGCTATAGGTAAATTTAAACATTTTCTGGTTGACAATTAGTTGAGTTTATCTAAAGACCTAGGATCATAGAAAGGAGATGTTCAGATTAAGATAAAAGATTGTGGAGACCAAGTTTCTTTTGAAATCTTATAGTGGATGCCCTTAGAGACAACAGATGACAAATGTTTCTTATTCAGATCTTTAAAAGGGGCTAGACTTTTAGTTAATCTTTTTAGGATTGAGAGGGCCTGGAAGGAAAAGATATAACTATATTACTAGAGATTTTTTACAGATGCAAATTTTCCACCCACAAAGGAAATGGCTTTTCAGAGCCATTTCAGAATATGGCAAAGAAACGTGTTTTGGGGTAAAATATTTTGTCAGAGTTGTGTTGGAAAGTAAGTCATGATATATAGGGTTAAATAAAACTCATCTGATGAGGATTTATGCTTTATAGGGCATGACTCCCCAGACCCCTTAGATAGGAATTTGGGCAAGATAAAAATGTGAGTTTACTCCTCATGAGCAACGTGTTGCACTGTGATGTTACGATGATTATCGACATCAGTAGGTGATGGAAATTTTTCAGCAAATGTAGGACTACTGTCATATATATGGTTCATTGTTTACTAAAAGGTTGTTATGTGGTATATGACTGTACATGGGAGATACCCAAAGAAGTGAGTAAATCTCAAAGAGGTAGCTTTTAATTGAGACTTAAATACCATCCTCAGAGAAAGCAAAGAAAGAGGGGTAAGGAAAGGCTGGTTAGGGAGGTAACCAGAAAAAGTAGAGTCAAACAAGAGTAAGTTTTGTTACTTAGATTTAAATTGGTTACTTTTCCATTGATAAGATTTTCTGATGATTTAGTCATCCTTCTCCTGATACAGAAAGAGAGACATCCTTACAAATGCAGATTTCCTTTATCAATGTAAATTGCTCTTACAAAGGGGTAATTTCTACTCTCTTTTCAGGGCTTCTTATGTGTTTGCTATTTCTAAAAATAATCAGCTCAAAATAACTCTTATGGCAAAGAGGCATATTTTGGGGTGGCATATTCTGGTTTCCTGCATGATCATATATACTATATTTGTATGAATAACTGCAAGCATAAATCCCAATAATAACTTCTCAGGAACATTTAAAATAAATCTTTCTAGGTCCTATTAAGAATACATTTGAAACCTAACTGTAAAACCTTTTTGGAAAACTTGGTTATAGTAATAGCTCAATGGGTTCTTCTTGTCCACTGCACAGATAATTATCAATTCCCTGAGGCAGTGACATTGTAGTAGAGAAAAGTTTTAATTGACATGAGGCTAGCCACATGGGCAACTGGTTTATCACTCAAATCAGTCTCCCTGAAGTCTCAGAGGTTAGGGTTTCTACAGACGATTTGGAGGGCAGGGAGCTGGGGAATGGGTGCCGCTGATTGGTTGGGGATGAAATCTTAGGGGATAGAAAATGATCTGTGTACACTGAGTCGACCTCTAGGTGGGACCACAGGACCAGTTGAGTACCTCTTGCCATATGACTTCTGAGCAGTACAGAATTATAGAAAGTATATCTACATCTAATCAGAATTTAGGTCTCTTTCATAATCCTAACCATGAGACTTTTATTACTTTTACAAAAGTGATTTAGTTTTGGGAAGCACTATTATCATCCTTGCTTTAAGGCTAAACTATGCACTACATTTCTCCCCAACTTATCTTGGCCTATGCCCAGGAATGACTAAGGACAGCTTGGAGGTTAGAAGCAAGATGGAATCAACTATGTCAGATTTCTCTTATTGTGATAATTTTGCAAAGATGTTTTCATCATGATTCATTCATACTAATAATAGCTAACATATACTGAGAATTCACTATGTATCAGGTGATGTTCAAAGCAGTTTATACACATTACCTCATTATTTGTTCCAAACTACAACATATAGAGTAGGTGTTACTATTGTTACTCTTTGATTAAAATGGGATTTAAGGCTGAGAGAGGTCAATGGCAAGGCCTATGTTAAAACTGTCAGCAAGTGGCAGAGCTAGACCTTGAAATCAGTTTTGTCTATCATCAAAAACTGTGGATGTTTAACTACTGTGCTCTTTTCATAGGACAAACTGGTGGTGTAAGAAACACATCTTTCTTGGTCAGGAGACTGTTAAAAATATACATGAATTTGAACACATTTTGGCATGACATCACTTTGCATCTCTTTGCATGTTTGCATTTCTTATTACTCTTTATTGCCTTAGTAAGCAGCTGATTTGGCTCAATAGTTAGTTTACCTTCCTTGTTACAGAAGACATTCGATTTTTGAGACTCCTGCTTTATTGGATCAAAGAAGTGGTAAGTTTGGAATCTGTGAGGGAAAATGAAAGGGCATAGGATCACTAAGACTAACTGAAAATCCAACCAAAAAGGCTCTAAAGAACATCTCTGTCTATATCTATCTTGGCATCTATCAAGCTCTCCATCTGAATTGGCTTTCAGTGTAGACCTCATTCGATTTTGACTTCATGTATGCTGGTATTTTTGCAGGAAGATACCTCAATATGGGATTACACAGAATGAAATTGACTTGGAGGACACAGACCTTGCCCACAGTCATTGTGTGATCTAGATTAGAAGACTTCTGGCTGAAAGCAACTCAGTAGAGGTGGCATACTGTATTAGAAATGTGAGTATAATTAGAGAGGCACAGGTTTATAACAGAAAGAGCATGGGCTTTATCTGGGAAGATGACCTGAATATAAATCCCAGAATTTCCATTTACTAACTTTCACTTTGGGAAACTACCTTAACCAACCTGTTATACTTTTGGCCTATCCAGGGATGAGAATAGCAGAGGATTCCTTCTCTTTTAGGAAGAATGTATAGAGCTCTGAAATTTAGTTTATTTAACTTTTTTACAGTTTAACTTTGGGATGGGTACAGTTTTTATAATTAATTCATCATTTCTTTTAGATTGTCCTCTCTGCTATTGGGCATGTGAAATAATTTTTCATTTTTGATACTATATTTTTCAGTTCTAGAATTATTATTTATCTTTTTTGTATTTTTTGGCTACAATTCCCTATCTATTTATGCTTATTGTTTACCTTTTTCATTAGACACTTTTACATATTTATCATAGTTATTTTAAGGTTTTTGTTTATTAATTCTAATCTCTGAGTATCTTTGTGCTTGCTTATATTGACTGTTCTTTTTTTGAAAATAGGTCACATTTTTGTGTTTCTTTACATGTCTTGTGATTCGTATTCTGGGTATTTATATAAAAGAATAGCAGAGACTGAAGTAAATGTATTTATCCCCCTAATCGAGTATGCTCTTTTCTTGAATCTATAATTTAGCTAGATCTGGGAGGGGTTACAGTTTGAGTAAATTTCAAGGCACTACTTGTTCCAAGTAATATGAGGGCCCCTTTGGATTCTCACTCAAGCAGAACTTGACTGAGTTAAGCACCCATAAAAATCTTATGAGGTCTTAGTGCTTTATATGTCTTGCTTTTAACATTACCAGAAAACTTTCTCTGTTCTCCAGTCCTCTTTCCAGCTTTCACCATTCTATACATCTTTCTCCAGCCTTCTGCTCTGAGAAAGAATTGGTAGGTGGGTACAAACTTGCTCTGCATCTAGAGCTTCTTAAGATTTTAACGTCATGCTAGCCTGTGTGTGCCCTTTAAAAGTTTGGCTGGCTTTTCCTTACCCTGTAAATTTCACCATCTATGTTAGGCCTGCATCTTCCCCCACTATGTTTCTATGGATGAACTTGGCAGGAGATACCTTTTCTCCTAGGAGGAGCTTGTAGAGCTATGAAACTCAGTTCCTTTAACTTTTTTTGTGCACCTCACCTTTCTGATGGGTATTAAAAATTATAATTTATTTGTACTCTCTCCAAAAAAATTCGTTAGTTGTTCTGTTGAAAGCAATGATTATTTGAGATTTTCTATATATACGAACTGAGAAAATCTGGCCCTAACCATTCTGAGTCACTATTTTGCTCTCTCTAAGGGAAAATTTTGTGAGGATTTAAATATAGCATGTGAAAACTACTTAGTTTGGAGGCTGACATTGGTAGGTGGTACCTGATAAATATTAATGTCTTTCTCCATTAAGTTTGATATCAAGGATATCAAGTAGAGATACATGCAGCTGTGTGGATTTTGCCTGGATAGCATTTGGAAGGGGTTAAGTTTTGAAGACACAGAGCATAGATTGACAGTGAGGAAAAAGAAAAACTGAGTTTCTGTCTGCTTTGTTTATTTTTTTCAACCAAGGTTTACAGAGCACTTACTTATGGACTGTCCTTATGAATGGCATTGTTCTTGAAGAGACTTCTAAACCAGAGATCTTGTACTTAGTTTTAAAAAATCTTATCTATATAACCACTATCTTCTACAGAAGGAAACACAGTTATTTCTACTTAGATGCTTATTTAAAGGGAATGGGAGATAAAGTGGGAGTTGCGGAAACATAATGGAATCTGATAAAAGAAAAATTAAACCAAGAAACAAAACAAGCACAATGGGTAACAAATGCGAAGAGAAAAACCATCCAAGGACAACAGACAATGGCTGACAGTGTTTATCCTTCAATGAAGGAAATGAATTCATAAACACTTTGATATTCTAGAGAAGAACTGCAGATCAGTGTTAGGATTCATCTCAGCGCTCCACATCTGGAAGAATGAATTGGCTTACTGAGGGGGTAGAGGAAAGATCAAAGAGGAAAGCTGCACTGTCAGTTACACTTAACCCTGTTTGAGTTTTCTCTTGATGGTTTTCATTTACTCTGACCAAAAAGCATCTTCTTGTTAAAGCTGCTTTTTCTCTCAACAGGATAGCCAGATGGGTGACCCCAATAGGAATATAAAGTAAACCTTTATGTATGAAAAGACTGTTGTTGAACAGAATAATTACATTTTGTAGTATGTGGATTTTCATATCAACCAGCTTTATTGTGAATACATGATTCATAGGAACAAAAGAAAGACAGGAAATAAAATATAAAGAAAGAAAAAGGTAAGAAGAGAGTCCTGTACATTTTATTTGGGTCATAAGCAAACTAAGACCTCAATGAATTAAAATCCTGTGGGGGTAGGAGTAGAGGTGGAGTTATCCATTTGTGATCTTGGCCTATCAGCTGTTACATGAGGTTTCTCAGCTGCTGGCAAAACCACTCATCTCTCCCTGGAGGCAGCAGCTGGGCTCTCATCATCCTCTCTATAATTTCCTGCTTGATCTGGGAACATTTGATTAAAATACAAATGCTAAAACAAACAAACAAAAAAGTTCTAACAAATATTAATGTGTATATACAGGCCAAATACTCCATTTCTCCTACAGACAGTTTTTCTTTTTTCATAAAACGAGTTCCGCTGTGCCATCTGCATTGCTGCCATGTTATCCCTTCTTCTCATTTCCTGTATCTCCATGGAAGGAGAGATGCCATCAGAAGTCTGCTCTCTAAAAATGGAAACTAAGATTCTTCTGATTGTATGATTTACTCTGTGAATACGGCACCACGTATTTATTATTTTATTTTTATTTATTTATTTTCGAGACAGAGTCTCTCTTTGTCACCCAGGCTGGAGTGCAGTGGCATGAACTTGGCTCACTGCAACCTCTGCCTCCTGGGTTCAAGCGATTCTCCTGTCAGCCTCCCAAGGAGCTGGGATTATAGGCGCCTGCCATCATGCCCAGCTAAGTTTTGTATTTTTAGTAGAGACAGGGTTCACCTTGTTGGTCAAGCTGGTCTCAAACTCCTGACCTCAAGCAATCCACCTGCCTCGGCCTCCCAAAGTGCTGGGATTACAGGTGTGAGTCACTGTGTCTGGCCCCATATATTTTTTTAAATTACACTTATGAATATTACTCCTTGACAGTCTTTTTGTGGCAGTAACTACTCTAGGAAATAAACGTATTCTGAGTGTTTATAAGTCACCGGCCTTGATAACTTTCATGACTGCCCTCCTTGGCATACTTGAAACCATAGTTCCCTGGGCTTACCAACATCACAGCACTTACCACATTGTATTTTAAGTGAGAGATGTGATGGCATATTAGAAAGTATCTGAGCCTTGTAATTCATCATAACATCTCAGATACTAGCTGTTTGACATTGGGCAAGTTACTCTAAGATTAACTTCTTTCACTTGTAAATTAGTATAATAAGATTTATCCATGTTGGCCTTAGGGAAACAGTCAGTGCTAAGCAGAAGCAGATGGCACTAGACTGGCTGCCTTAGAAATTTTTATTCTTTCCTTTATCAATTAATCTATTTCTGTGTTCTTTCAGGTTAAACAGAACACCACAGTTGTACTAATTCCTCAAGATTCAGGTGGCTTGTCTTTGAATCTTTGATGCACACCTTCCTTATGTCCTCAAATTGATTCTGGTTTGAGCATTGACAAACCCTGATCTCTGGAATTGAGTCAGGCACCAGATCTCTTCTGATCTGTGTGACCTGACTGAGAAACACCTGAGAGGACACTCTGCTTTATTTCTGCATTTAGAGTCTTTGGTGGATGGTAAACAATTCCTGACAGTGGCTGTGGATGTTAGAGACCCAGAGGGAAGGAACAGTGGAATTTATCAATTTCCCAATAAATAGATAAAGGATAAATATTCTTACTACTGGAAGAACGTGGTTTCTTCTTAAACAAAGTTGAAAGAAAACTCAATAAAATAATCACAAACTCAAAAGCCCCACACTTCATGCAATATAATTTGGTCTACCATTTCAGTGGAAGATCTCTGAAACGCCTGCTCCATTCCCAGAGATCTTGCAGGATTCTCAGTCTCTCTAATAAAAATTTAATCTAAAGAAATTTGACTTTGGCTAATTAAATATCAAGCCCCATTTATATGCTCAATATAATCTGCTCTATTTACTTTGTATTTAACTAGCACTTAAATGCTAGATATTAAGAAAGAAAGAGTCCTTACGTCCCAGGATCCTGAACAAACACACCTGGGCTTAAGTAGTCACATGTATCTAAGCATCATGAAGGAAAGATCATTTGCTCCTAGAGAAAAATATGGACAAAGGAATACTTTAAAATGCTCTACTACTATCTTAAATTTAGTCTTAACTCCAATGTAATGCTAGTTCTCCAAAAAATTGAAAACCATCACACAGATAAATCTTTCTTGCCTATAATAGTGTAGACTCCTTACAAGTCTAGAACAGGTCTGCTCTTCCCAAGGCTTGCCTCTTACCACTCCAATTGCAAGAGAAAGAAATCTAGAATACACGGAAATGAGAAAGAAAAAAAATGTTGACCCTTAGGTCTCGGGTGAACTGTCCTAGGATTCCTTCCCAAGGCCTTCCAATGCTGAACAGCTACTGTGGCCCCAGAGCTCTCCTCACCTCACCAATGTTTGGAAAATTTCTCCAAGCAGGCAAAAGAGGGAAGCCAGAAAGACAGAGCAATGGCTGCAATTTCTTCCAACAAGTAGATTCAATATCCTTTAATATATTCATTAAAGTTCAGCTTCACTTCTGAACATCACTCTAGCTTCACTTCTGCTGTTTATGACCCCAACCGAATTTAAATTGCTCATATTTCATTTTAAGTTTCCTAGCATTTACAGTTATTTCAGCCTAGTTATAGTTACTTAGCTATCATTCATGAAAGTCTATTTATTTTACTGCCCTGAAGATTGGATCTCTGCCAATTCTGAGATATTATATAGTTGCAGTAGACAATTACTTAAAATTTGGTCATGACAAATTAAAGTTACTTGGAAAAGTTATAATTTCTAATTCTTAATGTATATGTTGCTAAGAAGGGCTATCATAACTTATATACCTTATTGTCTCAATAAGATATTCCTACTATACAAAAATACTGAATTCAATAAGAGAAAATGTCCCAGAATGTAAAGCACAAAGACAAAGTATTAAGAATATAAAAGAGAGTTATGAGACATGGAAAATCAAATAAGGAGGCCAAATGTTCTTTGAAAAAAATGTTCAGGTCTATTGAGCTGGAGCTAAAGGAAAGAAAAAAAAAGAAAGGAAGAAAAGAATTTTTAGAGAAAGACCAGAGATAATACAGGAGAGACATTAGTCAAAGGAATAATGTAAGACTGTTTACCAAAGATAAGAAAAAATATAAGCCTTCAAATTAAAAGTATCCAGCAATATAAATTTAAAAAGACCCACACAGGCACATAATCCTGAGTTTTTTGAAGCTGGAAAGAAGGATCCTAAAAGCTGATGTAAGCATTTTAGAATAGAATAAAATTAGAAGAGCTAGCAAAGATGGTTGATGAGGAGCAGCTACAATGCATGGCCCTCACAGACAGGAAAAAAAGAAGAAAATAAATACAACAACTTCAATGGAAACATCCAGGTTCTCACATTGAGACTGACCTGATGAAACTGAGAAACACAATATAAGAGTTTCATAATGCAATCACAAGTATTAATAGCAGAATAGACCAGGCAGAGGAAAGCATCTCAGAGTTTGAAGGCTGTCTTTCTGAAATAAGTCAGGCAGATAAGAGAGGGAAAGGTATGAAAACGAATAAAGAAAACTCTGAGAAATATGGGATTATGTAAATAGACCAAATCTATGACTGATTGCTGTATCTGAAAGAGCTGGGGAGAATGGAATCAAGCTGGAAAACATATTTCAGGATATCATTTAAAAGAACTTTCTCAATCTTACTAGACAAGGCAATATTCAAATTCAGGAAATGCAGAAAACCCCAGTAAGATACTACATGAGAACATTGTCTCCAAGACACATAATCATCAGATTCTCCACAGTTGAAGTGAAAGAAAAAATTTTAAGGAAGCCAGAAAGAAAGGCCAGGTCACTTACAAAGGGAAGCCATCAGACTAACAACAGACCTCTCAGTAGAGAAGATTGACCTACAAGCAGAGAAGATTGGGGCCAGTATTTAACATAATTAGAGAAAAGCAATTCCAATAGAGAATTTCACATCTGGAAAAACTAAACTTCATAAGTGAAGAAGTAGAATCGTTTCAGATAAGCAAATGCTGAAGGAATTCATTGCCACCAGACCTGCCTTGCAAGAGCTCCTGAAGGAAGCACTATATATGGAAAAGAAAAACTGTTGCCAGCCATTACAGAACACATTGTAATACACAGACTAGTGAAACTAGGAAGCAAGCACATAAACAAGTCTGCAAAATAACCAGCTAGCATCATGATGACAGGATCAAATCCACACATGACAATATTAACCTTAACTGTAAATGGGTTAAATGCCTCAATTAAAAGACACAGAATAGCAAGCTATATAAAGAACCAAGTCCCTTTGGTATGCTGTCTTCAAGAGACCCATCTCGCATGCAAAGACACACATAGGTTAAAAATAAAGGTATGGAAGAGAATTTGCCAAGCAAATGGAAAAAAGCAAAAAGTAGTGATTGCAATTCTAGCTTCCAACAAAACAGATTTTAAGCCAACAAATATTTAAAAAGACAAAAAAAAAGAATATTATATAATGATTAAGGATTCAATTCAACAAGAAGAGTTAACTATCCTAAATATATATGCACCCAAAACAGGAATACCCAGATTCATAAAGCAAGTTTTAGAGACCTTCAAAATAACTTAGACTCCCATATAATCATAGTGGAAGACTATTGGGGAACACCCTACTGACAATATTGGATAGATCATCGACACAGAAAATTAACAATAATATTCAGGACCTGAACTCAGCTCTAGATCAGTTGGACCTGATAGAGTCTACAGAACTCTTCACCCAAAAACAATAGAATATACATTCTTCTCATCAGCACATGGCACTCTAAAATCAATCACCTAATTGGAAGTAAAACACTCCTCAGCAAATGCAAAAGAATTGAAATCATGAGTCTCTTGGACCACAGTCAATAAAATTAGAACTCAAGACTAAGAAATTCAGTCAAAACCATACAATTATATGTAAATTGAGTAACCTGCTCCTGAATGACTTTCAGGTAAACAATGAAATTAAGGCAGAAATCAAGAAGTTCTTTGAAACTAATGAGAACAAAGATGCAACATACCAGAATCTCTAGGACAAAGCTAAAGCAGTGTTAAGAGGGAAATTTATAGCACTAAATGCCCACATCAAAAAGCAAGAAAGATCTCAAATAAACAACTGAACATCAAAACTAAAAAAGCTAGAGAACCAAGAGCAAACAAACCTCAGAGCCAGCAGAAGATGAGATATAACCAAAATCACAGCTGAAATGAAGGAAATAGAGAAATGAAAAATCATTCAGAAGATGAATGAAACCAGGAGCTAGTTTTTCAAAAAATTAATAAAATGGATAGATCACTAGCTTGACTAATAGAGAAAAAGAGAGAGAAGACAGAAATAAATACAATCAGAAATAATAGGGAGGATATTTCCAACACCACCACCACTGACACCACAAAAGTACAATCAACCATTAAAGAATATGATAAACACCTCTCTGCACATAAGCTAGAAAACCTAGAATAAATGAAACAATTCCAGGATACATATACCCTCCCAACACTGAACCAGGAAGAAATTGAATCCCTGAACAGACCAATGATGAGCTCTAAAATGGAGGCAATAATAAATAGCGTACCAACCAAAAAAAGTCCAGGACCAGAGGGATTCACAGCTGAATACTACTAGATGTACAAATACTATCTGGTACCATTCCTACTAAAACTATTTCAAAAAATTGAAAAGGAAGGACTCCTCTCCAACTCATTCTATGAGTCCAGCCTCATCCTGATACCAAAACCTGACAGAGATACAACAAAAAAAGAAAACTTCAGGCCATTATCCTTGATGAACATTGATGCAAAAGTCCTCAACAAAATACTGGCAAACCAAATCCAGCAACACATCAAAAAGATTATTCCCCATGATCAAGTAGGGTTTATCCCTATGATCCAAGTTTGGTTCAACATACTCAAATCAATAAATGTGAGGCATCATATAAAAAGAACTAAAGATAAAAACCACATGATTATCTCAATAGATGTAGAAAAGGCTTTTGATAAAATTCAACTTCCTTTCATGTTAAACTCTGAATAAACTAGATATTAAAGGAACATACCCCCAGATTATAAGAGCCGTATATGACAAACCCACAGTCAACATCATATTGAATAAGCAAAAACTGAAAGCATTTCCCTTGAAAACTGGCACAAGACAAGGATGCTCTCTTTCACCATTCCTATTTAACCTAGTATTGGAAGTTCTGGCCAGAGCAATCAGGCAAGAGAAATAATTGAAGGGCACTCAAATAAGAAGAGGGGAAGTGAAACTATCCCTGTTTGCAGATTACATTATTCTCTATCTGGAAAACACTATTATCTTAGCTCAAAAGCTTAAGCCGATAAGCAACTTTAGGAAATTCTCAGGACACAAAATCAATGTGCAAAAATTGCTAGCATTCCTATATACCAATAACAGTTAAGCTGTGAGCCAAATCACAAATGAACTCCCATTCACAATTGCCACAAAGAGAATAAAATACCTAGGAATACAGCTAACAAGGAAAGTGAAAAGTCTATACAAGGAGAACTACAAACCACTGTTCAAAGAAATCGAAGATGATATAAACAAATGAAAGGATATTTCAGGCTCATGGGTAGGAAGAATCAATATCATTAAAATGGCCATACTGGCAAAAGCAATTTATAGATTCAATGCCATTCCCATTAAACTACCACTGATATTCTTCACAGAACCAGAAAAATCTATTTTTAAAATTCATATAAAATCAAAAAAGCCCCAAAAGTCAAGGCAATCCTAAGCAAAAAGAAAAAAAAAGCTAGAGGCATTATACTACCCAATTTAAAGTGTACCACAAAGCTACAGAAACCAAAACAGCATGGTACTGGTACAGGAACAAATGCATAGACCAATAGAACAGAATAGGAATCCAAAAATAAAACTGCACACTGACAACTATCTGATTTTTGACAAACCTGACAGAAATAAGCAATGGGGAAAGGACTGTATTCAATAAATGGTGCTGGAATAACTGGCTAACCATATGCAGAAAGTTGAAACTACTGTCCTTCCTTATACCATGTGCAAAAATTAACTCAAGATGGATGAAAAACTTAAACATAAAATCCAAAACTATAAAAACCCTTGAAGAAAATCTAGGCAATTCCATTCAGGATATAGGAACAGGCAAAGATATTATTACAAAACATCAAAAGCAAATGCACAAAAGCAAAAATTGACAATTGGGTTTTAATTAAACTAAAGTACTTCTGCACAGAAAATAAACCATCAACAGGATAAACAGACAACCTATAGAATTGGAGGACATTTTTGCAAACTATGCATCTGACAAAGTTCTAATATCCAGCATAGACAAGGAATTTAAAGAATTTACAAGATAAAAGTGAACAACCCCATTAAAAAGTGGGCAAAGGACATGAATAGATGCTTCTTAAAAGATGTATGTCTGGCCAAGAAGCATATGAAAAAGGCTTAACGTCACCTATCATTAGATAAATGCAAATCAAAACCACAGTGACATACCATGTCATACCAGTCAGAATGGCTATTATTAAAAAGACAAAAAATAACAGATGTTGGTGAGGTTGTGGAGAAGAAGGAGTGCTTTTACATTGTTGGTGGGAGTGTAAATTAGTTCACTCATTGTGGAAGATAGTGTGGTGATTCCTCAAAGACCTAAAGACAGAAGTACCATCCAACTCAGTAACTGCATTACTGGATATATACCCAAAGGAATACAAAACGTTATATTATAAAGACACGTGCATGCGTATGTTCATTGCAGCACTATTCACAATAGCAAAGACATGGAATCAACCCAAATAAAGAAAATGTGGTACATGGACACCATGGAATACTATGCAGCCACAATAAAGAATGAGATCATGTCCTTCACAGGGACATGAATGGAGCCGAAGGCTGTTATTCTTAGTAGACTAACATGGGAACAGAAAACCAGATACTGCATGTTCTCACTTATAAGTGGGAGCTAAATGATGAGCACACAAGGACACATAGAGGAGAACAACAAACACTGGGGCCTATTGGAGGTTGGAGGGTAGGGAGAGGGAGAGAAGCAGGAAATATAACTAACGGATACTAGGCTTCATACCTGATTGATGAAATAATCTTTATAAGCAACCCCCATGACATAAGTTTACCTAGGTAACAAATCTGCACATCCTACACATGTAACCCTGAACTTAAAATAAAGGTTAGAAATAAATATATAAATAATAAAATTTTAAAAATAGAGTAAAATTGGCTATTTTATTCTAGAAGTGGAAAATGGACATGTTTTTCAATGACAGCACTGGATGATCGAACACAATGAGACATCCCTCACTTAAAAAGTTTTAGAATAGGCCAGGCACGGTGGCTCATCCCTGTAATCCCAGTGCTTTGGAAGTCCAAGGCAGGAGGATTACTTGAGGTCAGAGTTCAAGATCAACCTGGCCAACATGGTGAAATCCCCTCTCTACTAAAAATAGGAAATTAGCCAGGCGTGCTGGCATATGCCTGTAGTCCCAGCTACTCGGGAGGATGAGGCATGAGAATTGCTTCAACCCAGGAGGCAAAGGTTGCAGTGAGTTGAGATTGTACCACCGCACTCCAGCCAGGGCCAACAGAGTGAGACTGTCCATCCCCCCAAAACTAGTTGCAGAATATTAGGAAAATAAAACCTACACAAGAATGGGCATAAAATTTCTCCGTAGCAGCTTAGTTAGTTATACAGTTTGGCTGTGTTCCCACCCAAAATCTCATCTTGAATTGTAATAATCCCATGTCAAGGGTGGGGCCAGGTGGAGATAATTGAATCATGGGGGTGGTTTCCCTCATACTGTTCTTGTGGTAGTGAATAAGTCTCACAAAATCTGATGGTTTTATAAGTGGGTGTTCCCCTGCACAAGCGCTGTTGCCATATAAAACGTGCCTTTGCTTCTCCTTTGCCTTCTGCCACGATAGTGAGGCCTCCACAGCCATGTGGAACTGACTCAATTAAACCTCTATCTTTTATAAATTACCCAGCCTCAGATATGTCTTTATAGCAGTGTGAGGACAGACTAATACAGTTAGCTAATCCTCAGCTATAAGGAGATGTTTTTCAGTGAAGTCCTTAATAAATGGTTGACTTTTCTGTTAAACAGTAGAGAGTAAAATTTCTTTCCTTTCTTGAGTATGCCAAAGAGACTGTAGCTATATAAATAATATATGGAATATTTCTCAGCCAGGAGGTGAACAGCCCAGGGACAAGCACTTAGGACCCGTGGGAGAAAGACTCAGAGTAGTTGCATCACAAGACCTATTCTTTCAGTTACTACAAATCAGAATGTTGGAGAAAAGCAAACCTTTCCCAAGACTTTAATTAATATATTGATCTCATCACAAATGGATAAGTAAAGTTATAAAAATTTTAAGCCTATCCAAACCAAGGTGATATATTACCATGGGATAGTTGGGGATGAGACTTTGATGGAACATGTAGGATGTAGAGGACCAAGAAAGCCAGAGGATTTCCAAATAACCCCTGTAGTGAGTTTTCCTTAAAACTCAGAATAGTATCATAGTTACCAAATAGCATGTGCTTAAGGCAATGTGTGGTAATGAACTTACTAGTCCATGGTCCCTATGCATTGACAAAGTCTGGAGGAATATATACCAAAATGCTAGCGGAATTATCCCTGGAGGGTAAAATTATACAGTATTTTTACTTTTTTCTTTATATGCTCATTTATAAAGAGAAGTAAATACTTTCATATTCAGGGGGAAAAAAGCAATTGTTTCCAGCTGACAAAGCAGAAATTAGAACTGTGTAAGTATTGGTAAATTCAGGCTTCCATAATGAACACACTGCTAGAGGAACTACGAGTAGTCCAATTAGACCAAAAGAAAGTGGAAATGATAGTAACTACCTAGAGTGTTTTTTTTTCCCCTTCAATGTTTTATAGCCTATGTTTATCTCACAATTTCTTTTTCTTTTGAGAGAAAAACATACTGTGACAGCTCTTACATGACCACAGCTCTGGAATGCACAAGGAGACTTTCTGATTCACCATGAGTCACCCAAGGTAGACTGCTGGGTATCAGCTGTGCTGCTTCACATTTTACAGGGGGCTGCTGATATCACACAAAGCCCAAGGACATGGCTTCAGTTTCCAACATGATGTTTGCTGAATTTCTGGGTTCTGAATTAAGGTTTCTAAAGAAAAAAAGAAATTTACCTATTCTTTCAGGTGACAGAACTTACTCATCCCCTAACTTCTTCTCTATATAAATAGAAGTTTTAGGGGGAAACATTTCTCAGCCTCATGGGTAGTTGGCTGTGGCCTTTTGAATATGGTCTGGCCAATCTGGAAGTGATGTTTATACATCTTTAAAAGGGTAGAACATACTTTCCTCCCACTCCTTTCCTCATTCTTGTTCCCCAGAAAGCAAACGTGGTGAAAATGAGCCATATTGAACTACTTAGATGAAACAGATACTGTGGGATGACGTAGTAGCATGACAGAAGAAGCCTAGATCTTCAGCACTGGGCAGCTGTACCTGCCCTAGACTATGTACACCTGGACTATTTCTTAAGTGGGAAACACAATTCTTTGTTTTGTTTAAACTATTGTGATTTTAATCTTCTAATTTAGTCCTTTAATTTATATATTGAACTCATCATAAATGGATAAGTAAAGTCATGAAAGTTTTAAGCCTTTCTTAGTAATCCACTTTTATGTCCAAAACTGTTGGAATAACAAGGGAATAGCCTTTTATTGGGATAGTTTTAAAACACTTTTGTCAAATTTAAGGACTCATTATTGTCAACCTAAAAGGAAGAAGCTGAGGCAAAATTAATGTAAGCAGAGAGTTTATTTGGGCCAAGCTTGAGGATTGCATCCTGGAAGCATAGATGCAAGTGGCCTTGAATATACACTCCAATTTAGCAACCTTTACAAGCAGATTTTTAAAGGAAAAGAAGAGGCTGTACCTAAGTTGTTTAACAAGAATTTACAGTAAATCAACATAAGCATTGTTTGGCTATCCATAATTTCTTGTACCACAGATTCTAAGAACATGATGATGGTGGGTGAAGAAGATAACAAAGTAACTTTAAACAATTGCCCCCAGGCATGTGTGTGGGGGCATGACTGAGGTCCTATGCTCCTGTTTCTCTGGGCCTGCATTCCTCCTGGAGCTCTGCCTGCTCTGAGCCACTTTTCTCACTCTGAAACCAGCAGCTGTTTACATGCTGCTTCCTTAACTGCTGGAAAGCTAACACATTCACTTATTATTTTAAAACCTTGTAATTTAAAAATCAAGGTTAGAACGTTACAAAAAGAAAATCATTATGTTCAGGTTTTCCCCCTCCAAGAAAATGCAGCGTATAAGCTACTAGTTAAATTACTATGCGCAGGTGAAAAGATAATCTAGGCAAATACTCTCTGAAATTAGACAAAACCCATTATGGTAGTACTCTAGAGAACACAAGGTTATTGGACTTATTGAAGATTTTAATCTTTTTGTTGAATTCCTCAATAGAAGCTGCAGTCAATTGCCAATGCGGTTATTTTATTGTAGAAGGTGTGTTCATGTTTATGCAGTGCTTGGGACACAAGGGGACAATCAATGTAAATCAATTAATACAGAAGATGGTATTAAAACAATATATAAATGGTAATAAAATGTAGAACAATATTGTAGGGATCTCTGGCAATAATAGAATAGCATTGGTGCGACACAATTACATTAATTTAGCCTTGAAAACATTATGTGACTTTTTCTGCTGGTATTCACATACTTTAAGAAAAAATACTATTACAAAAATAATAATGCTGTCCATTCCCCTCTCAATTTTTAGCACTAACAATGAATAGATGTAGCGAAGTTAAGCCAAATTTCTGATCTTCTCCCTAAATAATTTCTAATGGGATGCAATATTTGGTTTGAGGGATAGAAAAAGCAGCAGATTTACCTTCCTAATTATGTTTTTCTGAGACTAATATTAACATTAATTAGCATTCAATTTGCACCCACAAGGAAAATGATTCTAGAATTTAAATTTGCCAAGTTAAGCCATGTGCAAATTAAGTAGATTTTTCTGTGTATATTATTTTCCATGTGAAAAATTTTTAAATTTCCCCAGTGGGCAAAACCAAAAACTTTCAGAATAACTTACATTTGAATAACTTGAATAATTCTTTCAACCTTTTGTCTATTTTGTAGCAATGTAGAAATTGTTTTAAGATTACATAACTTGTAACAGTTCTTAAGATATCCCTCTACAATCTCATCATCTTTTATCACCACAGAACTGCTATGCAGGTACTAGCTAGTACCAAATCTATATAGATAAGTATTGAATGTGAAATAGCATGTGAGACCCCGCTTTTAACACCTTGGTAGCTATTACCGAATGTATTAGTTTGCTGGGGCTGCCATAACACAGTACCTCAGATTGGGTTGCTTACACAACAGAGATTCATTTTCTCACAGTTCTAAGGGGTGGATATCTGAGATCGAGACATCAGCAGATTGGTTTCTTCCAAGAGCGCTCTTGCTGGCTTGTGGATAGCCATTCTTTATGATTTGCTTTATCTATGTGCATGTGTCCTAAGCACTTCTTATAAGGGTACCATACAACTGAATTAAAGCCCAGCTTAACTGCTTTATTTTATCTTATTTACCTCTTTAAAGCCCTGTCTCCAAATACAGTCACATTTTGAGGTACTGGGTATTAGAATTTCAACATAAAAATTGTAGAGGAAAAGAGTTCAGCTCATAACACCTAGAAAATAAAGTCTCCTTTTTTTTTTCTTTTCTATCACATGTGTTTCAAATATGTTTTCTTAGACAGGAGTGTGCAATTAATCCATTTGGTTGGCAATTCAGGTCTGATGGACCAGGTTTCATATTCACAGCCTATTTGGAGAGGACAGTACTTTAAAAAGTCCTCTTCATACACAATATTGCATTTGAGCCTCAAAATGAACTTTTATGGGGTAGGTATTATTATTACACTCATGAAATAGATGAGAAAATTGAGAACCATGCAGGCTAAATGTCTTGCACAAGGTTTGTAGTAACTGATAAAGTGATTGGTAAAGTGATGACTCAGGTAGTCATCAGATACCACACCACGTGCAAGGAGTTTACCAACCTGTTTCTTCCCTTCTTTTCTTTTCACTTTCTTTCCTGTCTCATTTTTTTCTTTTTTGTTGTTTTAGATGCTCTATTTAACTTTTTATTTTTTCAAATGTTACAGAGTCAGCAAGGATTGATCTTTAATTAAACCAAATGAAAGTACCAAATAAAAGTGCCAGTATTCAACCAGCTTTGACCTACAAAAGTATGATTCCATATGATTCAGTTTAGAAATACCTTACAACCAACACTCGGTTTTCTGGTTTTGTCTCCTTTGCACTTGTTCACTTGAAATTTACCCTCATTGTTTGCCTTTCATCTGACCCCATCCCAAACCTAGCCATTGGTTAGTCAGTTGTGTCCTTCATGATAACAACCTAAGACCAAACTAGAAGGGTCAAGGCAGACATGACAGTATATATGTTGGGGAGTAAATAAATGAGTGGATCATGAGCAAATAGTGAAACACAGGAGCCACTTCTAAGATTACTATTTCTTTACAAAAAACAAAACAAAACAATTTTCATCCTGACTGATATCCAATATGCTAAGGCATCAGTGACAATACTTACAGAAGTTATCTATTACTATGCAAAATATTACCCCAAAATTTGATAGTTGAAGTGAATACAGTTAACATCTCACAGATGTTCTGGTCCAGGTATCTGGGAGTGAATTAGCTGGGTGGTTCTGATTCAAGGTCTCTCACATTGATGCTGTCAGGGCACATTGGCAGGACCTGCTGTTATCTGAAGGCTTGGCTGTGGATGAATGATCTGTTTCCAAGGTTTCTTATTCACACAACTATTGGCAGGAGGCCTCACTTCTTCATTGGCCTGTGGCAGGAAGTCAAAATCCCTGGCCACGTGGGTCTCTCCTCAGAGCACGGCAACTGACGTGCTCTAGATCCAAAAATCAAAGAGTGAGCCAGTGAGCAGAAGGCCACAGTGCTTTCTATGACCCAGTCTCTAAAGTCAAACACCATCATTTCTGCTATACTTCATCCGTTTGAAGTGAGTCACTAGGTTCAGGCCACAGTTAAGGGGAGGGGAACTAGGATTCACTTCTTAAAAGAAGGACCATCATAGAATTTGTGGACCTGTCTATAACCACCACCCATACATGCGGTGTGAAGAACATTCAAGTTCAGAATATTGAATGGCTCTCAAACAGCAATTAAAGTTCAAGCATGGACTACTTAGGTCTTAGCCTTGTCACATACAATGCAATACCTTAAATAAGTTAAATAAGCATAAACCATTTTGAAAAGTACATCAACAAAACCAAACACAGCAGCAGAAATCTGTCTTGGCTTATTTAAAAGTACAAAAATATTTTTTGTTTCTAAACCATTGCACATATTAAGCAACATTGACCTTTTATTTATGGTTAGCTCATCCCTTGCTGACATGTCATGGTTCTATTCAGCTTTTGATTTCATTTAAATCCCAAAGGCACTGGTAACTTGTACGATTAAAAAAAAAAGATTAAAAAATAGTATTATGAGCAGTATGACAAATCAGTGTATAAAAGTTATCAAAAACTCCTCCTTACCTTTGCTCCAGCTCTCCAAAAGACAGCACCAAGAGCTGAAGAATAGTCTCTTCATTTTCAAAAGACATCTCTGATAGCTTATACTAAGTTATAAAAATATTTAAAATGATGTTTCCAATATGCCCTTGTAGTATTAATCCTTATTTTTCTTCCAGTTTAATAAATATCACATTTTCTTTTTCATCACTCATTCATTGTACATTTTAAATTTTGTAAAAGATTCCATTGGGTTACATGTGTCCCCATGGGAGAGGGAGGCTACTGTGGGAACGACTGCCCTGGGTAACACGGGCTGGCAACACTTACAAAGTGGCAGGTGTCTAAGAGCTATGTGACCCACAGCTGAAGCAAGAGTCCCAGTCATTAGCTTCTCCCTCTTTCTCCCAACTTTTTCTCCTTCATCTTAAATTTTTGCGGCTTCTCATTTTGTATGTTTTTCATCATCATCAGTTAGGATTAATCTTTTATTGTAGAACTACTTCACAGTCAGCTCTACTTTTCTCCTAAGGCTTATATGAAAGTGATTTGCAAGGAAGTTCAGAAACTCTTCCATCTCTTCCAATCCCTTCAGTCCTCGCTGCAGTGCTCCTCCCTGCATTCTCTTGCTTCTTGAATTTATAGCCTGGTAAAGTGGCTTTCTCAAGCATAGTGCTGGCAATAAAGCCCAAAGTCCAGCTACTTTCTCTTGTGTCAGCTCTGTTCACCCTCTGTTCAACTGCCCCTGGGAATACAGGCTACTTTTCCATGACCCCATTTCTTCAGCCCTATCAATTTCTTTCAAAGACTCTAGTGAAAGTGTCAGAGTAAAACTGAAAAATATGTGCGTCACCTAAATAAATGGATAATTTGAATATCTGATTGTCATCACACAGATTTCTTATCGTTATGCTCAGAAATTAAAGCATACATATAAAGAAGTAAAATAAAATGTTTTAAAAGGAATTTTATTAATGAAATTCAAATGTCATGCCCATGCATGGCATAAAGTTCACTAGCTAAATAATATTGTATTCGATATGAATCATTTAAAAGCCTTAACATCTTGAAAACCTTACATTTTTAAATGTAAGTGATCTATGATCACTTTTTTTGCTTTTTCCATAACTGCATCACTGCACCATGCAATGAAAACCTCTTAAATTAAGTATGTAGTGGGGAATAATCTTTGGTAAATAGAATGTTCCATGTAAGTATAATTTTTATAATTAAAAAACCATTGCTTTTTTCTATTTAAGCTTCTCTATGCATTATAGGCTTCTTTTAAATTACCAGGATTTTCATATATGTTCTTATACTTTTATTATTATAATAACTGAACTGCTACTGACATACTTTTATAATAGGACATGTAGAGCAGGTTGTGGGAACAATGCTTTAATACATGCTGAACTGTCCTGTACATTGTAGAGCATGTAACACCCCTGATCATTGTGCCTACCTATCAATAAAGGGTCTAACTCATTATGACAACCCACTTTCCATATACCATTTCCAAATATCCTCTGAAGTGAGACATTCTACTGAAAACCACTGAACTATGAGGAGAGAGTGGTGGTTTGGCTCCTCTCAGTAAGGAGGCTGATCTCAAATTTGTTTATAGCAAATTGAACTTAGAATATGGGATATATCAGCATTTGGGCGTGGTCAGGATATTGCAATACAGGAAAAAAAATTACGTTTCCTCACTGATATGGTTTAGCTGTGTCCCCACCTAAATCTCAAATTGTAGCTCCCACAATTCCCCCATGTTGTGGGAGGGACAAGGTGGGAGGTAATTGAATCATGTGCTGTTCTCGTGATAATGAATAAGTCTCACGAGATCTGATTGTTTCATAAAGGGGAGTTCCCCTGCACATGCACTTCTTCTTGCCTGCTGCCATGTAAGAAATGCCTTTGCTTCTCCTTTGCCTTCTACCATGATTGTGAGGCCTCCCCAGCCATGTGGAACCGTGAGTCCACTAAACCTCTTTCCTTTATAAATTACCCATTCTCAGGGATGTCTTTATTAGCAGTGTGAGAGCAGACTAATACACTGACCACTTCAATTTCATCTACAGAGGAATGTATACATGCTTTCTGTTTTGATGGGTTCATATCCATTTTTTCACATCATTGTCTGCTTGTGATTCCATATAAACATCTAACTTTGACTCTGTAAGTTCTGGTTTTGCCTACTTGGCTGTTTGAAAAGAAGTCAAACTATTTACTTGTGTATTTATTTTTCATAAGGATTATAATCAAGGTATTAATTGATAATTCTGTGTAGATGATTCTACTGTTTTGACCCATGTCTATCTAATAAGGTGTTTTTCATATTAAGAAAGTTTTATTTTGAAAATTTAAAACTATATAGTGGGGATAATGTGGAAACTCCTTGGAATTTGAACGCCTTTTGTAGCTTAGGTTTCAGAACCTCTTCCTCCTTCCCATAACCTTGGGGGCAGGAATACCTTTGGAGGGGTTCGTGACAAGTTTATTAATAAAAGTCCATCTAAGAAAATGACTACAAGTGTGATGGAGCTGGGGAAGGGACAGGTGCAGAGCTGTAGGGGACGATGTTGCCATGGTACCCAGTGAATTCCAACATAGTGTTTCCAGTCAAATGAGTCTCTGTCCAACAGATAAAGTCAAATGTTTGTTATCTGATTATGTGTGCACTAAGGTAGAAGTGAAAATGTTTGATGATCTCTCAAGCCAGAGGGAACATTGAAAAAGGAAGGACCCTTGTAGATGCTAGATGCAATGTTAAGTGGAGGATATTGATGTTTTCAAACAATTACTCAGAATGCTAGATGTTAGTTCCTGGTAAAGACAAAGTTAGTTTTGTAATGAGAATTTATTGAGCTTCCACAGAGCATGTAGCCATGTACAAAGTGGATTTCAAAATCATTGAATGCTTTCTTCCTATCCCAACAGGAAAATATGTTTCCAAATCATCAAAGCCAAGAGTTTAGTAGAAGTGACACAATTTTCCCCTGCTTCATCTTTGTAGAGGTAAGAAAGCTCTGGGCGTTTACCATTAGAATATGTATTATTCAAAAGAAAGATACTATTCCTTTAATACTTCATGTAGCCCTCTTGACATACATTAATGATTTAACTATAGAAATGTGTAAGGTCATGGGCTTGTTTCCATCTGAAGTGTTTTATGTTCATGGTAGTTAGGAACACAGGTGCAGTATTTGTGTCATGCACAAATGCCTTTTTAGATCCAGAGTTATTCTTTTATTACCTCACTGATGCATCCCTTTCTATCTGCCCCCATTTTCTAGTATCTACCCCTCTTCTGACAAGCTCTTCCTTATCCCAGAACTTTTCAAGCCTTGTTTCAGAACACCATAATGGTAACTTTACTTGATTGTTGCAGCTACAACTGACCCCAATTTAACCAGCAAGCCCTGAGGTTAATATCATGCACTTTGGGATATCTCTCCTCTGGATTAGTACCGCTCACCTGTTTCAGTTCCCTCCACTTCACTTTGCTTCTCGAACCTTCGTTCCTCTTCTACATGACGAGATCTATGAGTTCTAGTGTTCTTTTCTTTCACTCTCATTATGTCCATGAAGGATTGTAAGAAAGTTGGTTTGATGGGAAGTTAGAATACATCTCCAAGATTTTCATATTATACACACAGGCCTCTGATGTGCTGGCATAAAGAATCTCATGGAAGATGTAATGTGCATCTGATAGAATCATTACTTATCTTGGCTTTTGAAGATTGTGTGTGCATAAGCAACATATCCATAGTAGTGCGTCAACAATAGTCAAGGGACACCGAGTCAGAACCTGTTTGACCAGCCCACACTACTGCTGTATTTTTTTTTATTAAGTGTATATAAAACATTAGAAACATCACATATACACTTTTTTATTTCTGAGACTGGGTCTTACTCTGTCACTCAGGCTGGAGTGCAGTGGCTTGATCTCAGCTCACTGCAACCTCTGCCTCCCAGGTTCACGTGATTCTTCTGCCTCAGTCTCCTGAGTAGATGGAATTACAGGCACATGCCACCACGTGTGGCTAATTTTTGTATTTTTAGTACAGACGGGGTTTCATCTAAGAAACCAGGCTGGTCTTGAACTCCTGGCCTTGTGATCCTCCCACCTCAGCCCCCACAAAGTGCTGGGATTACAGTGTGAGCCATCATACCCGGACTCAACATAAATACATTTTTACAATGATATCACCTTTATGATATTTTTGTAATTCCCGTGTTATAATAAGTAAAATTAATAATTTAATTAAGCCAGAAATGACAAATTGGTAGTAGCTTCTTTCAACAATGACTTTAACAAGATTATAGCTTAGCACTCAATTATTACAATTACTTTCTTGGAGTCTGCCTCCTTTTTTATAATTGCAATACTTTTCTAGTATCCTTCTATAAAATGACCTAAGGCACTCTTATGTATTGGGAGGCAAGAATATGAGGATAGAAGGAGAGGGTGGACAATGAAATCATCTTAGTTTTCAAACTTACAGATTGTTTAAAATATTTTTTAATGAATGAAGTAAAGCCCGTTTAAGAAACTATGTTTTGAAAAAAATCAAGCAGAAATCCGAAAGTAAGGCAAAATGAAATCTTTTTAGTATTTATGGCAAAGAACTTTCACTTTAGCATAAGCAACATTTACTTAAAGACATTCTTACAAATAATGGACTGTAGACAATGCTTTCTTCATGGTTGGTTAAAAGATACCTAACATGCTATTTCTACATGCTATTGGAGGAAAAAATACTAACATGCTATTGGAGAAAAAAAATCATTTTTCTCCAATCAAAGAAAAAAAAAGATCATGGCAGTGGGAAGAAGTTGAAATTTTAATTTTAGACTACAAGTAAAACTGGAAGAAGCTCCTAAGTAGCTGAATAGGGCTGGCAATGAGGAGCACAGATATGAGAGTTTTTGCTATTTAAAGTTCTCGAGATTATACAGAGCAAGAGAACTGGAGCACAGCAGGGTAAATGACAATCTCTAATGCCAAATCACATTACTCTCTAAACTGAAACAATTCTGGTGTTTGGGGAGCAGTGGATGTCCTTTAGAAGGATTCTAACAACTGAAAAAAAAATGCTTTAGGGTGAGTTGGGGATGCTAGCTAAATTATCTGTGGAGTACATCCAGGAATCCAGACAGTTAAGCAGAGACAGAAAATAGTTGGGACTGAAGTGGGGAAGACAGAAATGGTGACTAGGTGTTATTAACTTTAAACAGTATTCTGACTGATGTTAATGTAGGAACAGAGATTGTTGGTCTATTGATTTACTTTCAGTTATGTTAACTTGTGCTCCAGTCAAGTAAACTAGAGACTGGATAAAAACACATTGCATGGCATTCACTGATCTACCTAACTTTGCATAAGTAGCGGAGGTTGGGGCAGGGGAAATTCACGCATGTCCCTCCTTTCCCTACTATTGCACCAACTCCATCCACTCTATACTTCATTAGGTAGGTCAGAATATAAAACACTATTCTGACCTGGTTTCTGGGATCCTCCTTTGTTGGCTCAACTTCTGGACTGTCACAGGTCCACATGCAATGACACAAAACCAGCAACCTCTGCTGGACCATCTGCCCCACTCCCCTATTCTCTTCCTAGACAGCATCTTTTCTTTTTCTTACAAAAAAAGAGACTTCTTTTTCTAATTTTAAAGTAATAAATCGTACAATAAATAAACGTTACCAATAAATATTTGTAATGTTTAAGAAATACTATAGCAAAGTTTTTAAAATTTCATTTACTCATTTCTGTTTGAATGCTTTCTATGCAACAGAATTGTTTTAGGCTCTGGGGATACAATGGTGGTGAAATTACGTAGTCTCTGTCTCCTCATGAACGTTACAGTCCAGTGATCTGAGAAAACAATTAACAAATAAGTGAGTAGAGTATTTATGGTAGTAATTGTGAATAAATGCTATGGAGAAAAACAAATCAGGAGATGAGGGTAAGGTCTAGTGATGGCAGATAGGGCCTCATAATTTTCCTTATAATGTTGATATTTATGGATAATATCTATTAATATTTTAGCTATAAATTATCATACATCTAAAAAACAATTATTTTAGTTTTTAATCCATTAACACATATACATAGCTTAAAACTTAAAAAAAAAGCGTTGAAAATAGTGACAAAAATTACAGTATACTAATTCTATGTCCCCCTACTATGAAATAACTTTATCTGTTCTGTATCCCCCATTATGAAATAATTTAATCTGTTTCTCTAAATAATGTGTGTAGACTGCTATGTTTTGATTTATAAATGTTAAATATTATTTATTAATTTCTTTTTAAAGGGATGAGGTCTTTAGCTTTTACCTCTACTCCTATTCCTCCTAACCATTCTCTTCTAATAGATGTATCACAATGTTTGACAAAATATATATAATGTCTTCATTACTATTACGATTACATAGGTTCCACTCAAGTACTGTACTATGGGTGAGTGAATTTCCTTTTTTCACAACTTTTTGCTTAGTTTTCTTTAAATATCTGGCTAACTCTTGACACGCAATTTAATAACTCTGTTAAAAATATCTTGCTACAATTTTCCACATGATCAAATATACCAATAATCTATTAACTGCTTTTTTCCTCTGAATCCTTCAAGTGCTTTTAAAAAATTTTTGTTTTACTTTAAGTTTCAGGATACATGTGCAGGACATACATGTTTGTTATGTAGGTAATTGTGTGCCATCATGGTTCACTGCACCTATCATGCTTTCGCTATTTATCCTGATGCTCTCTTTCTCACCCCAACAGGCCCCAGTGTGTGTTGTTCCCCTCTCTGTGTCCATGTGTTCTCATTGTTCAACTCCCACTTATAAATGAGAACATGCTGTGTCTGGTTTTCTGTTCCTATGTTTGCGGAGGATAATGGCTCCCAGCTCCATCCAAGTGCTTTTTATTCCCTTGTTTCAGATTGGTCTACTCAGTCTCTAGGTTTGTTCCACAAAAATTGTCTTGAAATTTTCTTTTGCAGCCATCTTGGAAATTGCCTTTTCTTTCTCCTCCTGTGTTATAGTGCCTGTATTGACCTGTATCCTGGGTCTCCTGTTCTTGGTTTATTGGGCCATTTTGCTGGAGAACATCTTATTGTAGCTTCTCACAAAAGCATATGTATTCGTTTTCTATTTTTTTCTGTAACAAATTACTGCAAATTTAGTGGCTTAAAATAACACAGATGTGTTACCAGGTGGTTCTGTAGTTTAGAAGTCTGACTTAGATCTCCTTGAGTTAAAATCAAGGGGAATATCACTTTTTTTTTTGTCTGTCCTAGTGTCTAGAGGCTGCCCACATTCCTTGACTGGTGACCTTCTCCTCCATCTTCAAAGCCAAGAATGGTGGGTAGGATTCTTTTCACATTACATCTGACCTCCTCTTCTGCACCCCTTCTTCTACTTTTAAGGATCCTTGTGATAACACTGAGTCTATCTGGATAATCTAGGATAATCTCCTTATTTTAAGGATAGCTTTTTGATAAACTTTGCTCTATCTGCAACCTTAATTTTCCTTTGCATTTAAAGTGACACATTGACAGATTCCAGGGATGAGAACATGGACATGTTTAGGAAGTCCATTATTCTGCGTACCACAAGGTGTCTGGAAAATGTGGCTTAAAGTTTTCATTGTACATGCACATCTAATTAATGGATTGGCTGAGTGTACAATTCTAGGTTGAAAATAATCCCATTAAATATTTATAAAGCATTACTTTATCTCTTGCATCTTGTAAATTGCTCTTCAACTAAAATGACATTCTGAGTCTCTTTCAGTTTTAAATCTCAAGGACTCATTATTATCGGTATTGCAAAATTTTACAAACAATAGTCTTGGTTACTGTTTTTTATTTATTGCTTTGGGCACTTAGGTGTTCTTTCACATTTTTCTGTTCTGAATTTTTTTCTAATTATTTGCAATTATTGATGACTTCGTCATCATTTTTCTATTTTCTCCATCTAGAGCTCTAATGGTTCGGATGTTGAACTTCCTGAATATCACACATTGTATTATTCCATTCTCACACTGCTATAAATAACTACCTGACACTTGATAATTTATGAAAAAAGAGGTTTAATTGACTCACAGTCCCTCATGGCTGAGGAGGCCTCAGGAAAGTTATAGTCCTGGTGGAAGGTGAAGGGGAAGCAAGGCATGTCTTCCCACTGTGGAGCAAGAGAGAGAGAGTGAAGGGGGAAGTGCCATACACATATCAAACAACCAGATCTTGTGAGAACTCTATCAGGAGACCAGCAAGGGGGAAGTCCACCCCCATGACTCAATCACCTCCCAGTTGGCCCCTTCTTCAGCACATGAGGATTACAATTTGACATGAGATTTGGGTGGGGACACAGAGCCAAACTGTATCACACATGTATGAGATAGAAAAGACATTGCATACACATATGTATACACAGGTGTATAAATATATAGAAAGGGGAAAATTATACACACACACACACACACACACACACACACACACACTTAACATTCTCTGTTGTTTTATTATTAACTCTTTATACTCTGGAAGATTTCCTAAATTTTTCTAAGTTTTATCTTTAAACATGCTCACAGAATTTTAAATAATAAATTAATTATAAAATTTGTGATTTATAAGAATTGCATTGTCTTAGTCCCTCATCTGTCCTCTTTTGTCTCATTCTTTTCTTGATTTAGAGATGAAAAGTTGTCTCTTAAAAAAAGTTTCTTTAAAATTTTCTTCTGTGTCCTGCACTATCTTCACTTGCTCTTAATGCCATGTATTTCTGGATTTTTTCTTTCCCTTCCTCCCTTCCTACCTTCCTCTCTTTCTCTCTTTCTTTTCTTTTTTTTTTCTTTCTTTCTTGACAGACTCTTACCCTGTTGCCCAGGCTGGAGTGCAGGGTCATGATCTTGGCTCACTGCAACCTCCACCTCCCACGTTCAATCTATTTTCCTGCTTCAGCCTTCCAAGTAGCTGGGATTACAGGCATGTGACACCACACCTGGCTAATTTTGTCCCCCTAACTCTTTCATTTTCTGTTTAATATTTAGTGATATTTAAATATCCATCACATAAAAGAATAAGACACAAGTTGATTGAAAATTTGGGGTGTGAAGGTCGAATTTATTGATAATTGTCTGATACAAGTAAGGAAATAACATTTGAAGATTCTTGATTGCAAATGACTCTGTGACTGAGCTAAATCCAAGGTCACTAATACCTACTGGATTCATAACCAACAAATAAAGACCAGAGGTCACATTTCTCCCATTTTATTTTATTACTATGTTGTAGAGCTTCCTTACATTATACAAAGTAATTGTCAAAAATGTTTTTAAAAATAGAGTTCTATACCTTTAAAACAATAAAAGCGAGAACTTTCAAGAGCTACTAATGGTGTGAATTCCTGAGACTGGGTAATTTATGAAGAAAAGAGGTTTAATTGAGTCACAGTTCCTCATGGCTGAGGCGGTTTCAGGAAAGTTCCAATTCTGGCAGAAGGTGAAGGGGAAGCAAGGCATGTCTTCCCATTGTGGAGCAGGAGAGAGAGAGTGAAGGGGGAAGTGCCATACACTTATCAAACAAACAGGTCTCATAAGAAGTCTACCATGAGAACAGCAAGGGGGAAGTCCACCCCCATGACTCAATCATGTCTTTTATCTTCTATTTCGTGGCTTTGTAGATACCTGCTTTAAGATGTTTAGAAGGAGCAATTGAAGAATAAAGTTATCAATAAAAACAATGCACTTTTTAACCTCTCTGTTGTGGAAATCATAATTTAAGAGGAAATAATTCTATCTTTATTTCCATTATAAGACAAAAAGAAATAATTTTACATCTCACAGCTTACACAAGTTTTCACTTGCATGTTCTCTTATGGGAAACATTTATTCAAATCTCTTCCTTATTTTTAATTGGAATATTAGATTATTTTTTCTATAGAATTTTTTGAACTTCTTACATATCCTGGTTATTAATACCTTGTCAGATTGGTAATTTGTAAATATTTTCTCCTAGGAGTTGTCTTTTCACTTTGATTATTGTTTTTTTGTTTTGTTTTTGTTGTTGTTGTTGTTGTTGTTTTGCCGTGCAGAAGCTTTTTAACTTGATGTAATCCCATTTGTCTATGCTTGTGGGGTATTACTCAAGAAATTTTTGCTCAGACCAATGTCCTGGAGTGTTTTCCCAATGTTTTCTTGTAGTGGTTTCATAGTTTGAGATCTTAGATTTCAGTCTTTTGTCATTGTGATTTGATTCATTATCATGAGGCTTGCAAATACTATTTTATAACCCATTATTTTAGCCTGATAACAAGTTAACACTGTTTGCATAAACAACCAAGCAAAAAGAAAGCTAATGTAGACTCCATGCTTAACTATTCCCCTGCTGTTTAACATTTTGTTTTTTCCTATTTATATCTTATTGTACTACCTATGTCTTGAAAAGTTGTGTAGTTATTATTTTTGATTGGTTCAATGTTTAGCCTTTCTACAAAAGATGAGTAGTTTACACACCACAGCTATAGTATTATAACATTCTGTGTTTTTCTGTGTACTTAAAAATACCAGTGTGTTTGTACTTTCAGGTTATTTCTTCTTGTTCATTAACATTCTTTTCTTTCAGATTAAAGAACTCCCTTCAGCATTTTTATAGGACAGGTTATGTGCTAATGAAATTCCTCAGCTTTTTTTTTTTTTTGGTCTGGGAAAGTCTTTATTTCTCTTTCATGTTTGAAGAGTATTTTTGCCAAATATGCTATTCTAGGGTAACTTTTTTTTCTTCTGCATTTTAAATATGTCATGCCACTCTCTTCTGGCCTTTAGGGTTTTCACTGAAACGTCTGCTGCTAGATATATTGGAGCTCCATTGTATGTTATATGTTTCTTTACCCTTGCTGCTTTTCTTTTCTTTATCTTTGACCTTTGGGAATTTGATTATTAAATGCCTTCTGGTAGTCTTCTCTGGGTTATCTTTCCTTGGTGTTCTATAACCTTCTTGTACTCGGACATTGGTACCGTTCTCTAGGTTTGGGAAGTTCTCTTTCATTATTCCTTTGAATAAACTTTCTACTCCTATCTCTTTTTCTACCTCCTCTTTAAGGCCAATAGTTCTTAGATTTGCCTTTGGAGGCTGTTTTCTAGATCCCGTAGGCATATTTCATTTTCATTTATTCCATTTTCTTTTGTCTCCTCTGACTGCGTATTTTCAAATAGCTGGTCTTCAAGGTTGCAAATTCTTTTTTCTGCTTTATCATTCCATTAAAACACTCTGACACACTCTTAAGTAGGCCAATTCTATTTCTCAGCTCCAAAATTTCTGCTTCTTTTTAATTATTTCAATCTCTTTGTTAAATTTATTTGTTGGAATCCTGAATTCCCTCTCTGTGTTATCTTGAATTTATTTGAGTGTCCTCAAAACAGCGATTTTAAACTCCCTGTCTGAAAGGTCACATATCTCTGTTTCTGCAGAGTTGGCCCTTGGTAGCTTATTCAGTTCATTTAGTGAGTTCATGTTTTCCTGGATGTTTTTGATACTTGTAGATGTTTGTGTCCGGGCATTGAAGAGTTAGGTATTTATTGTAGTCTTCTGAGTCTGCACTTGTTTGTACCCATCTTTCTTAGGAAGGCTTTTGAGATATCCAAAAGGATATAAGTGCTGTGATCTAAGCTGTAGCTGCTTTAAGTCCCCCACCCCCTGCCAAATCCAGTAACACTGTGGTTCTTGTGCCCTATCCTGCTGTGGCTGACCTGTTACCCAAGATGTATGACAAAGTCCTCCCTAGTCTTCCTTCTTTTCTCTTCAAGTAGAAGAAAGTGTCTTTTGGAGCTGTGAGCTATGCGGCCTGGGGTTAGGGGAGGGGTGATGCCAGCACTCCATTAGCTGCCTTGGCTAGTGTCGCAGCAGGTCTTGTATCCCTGTAGTCCATTGTCTCTGAGTCTAGTTCAGCACTAGGACTCACCTAGGAGTTGCAGTCCTTGTGGTCTGGACTGTTCTTCAAACTTAGAGCTCCAGAGCAATTTAGCCTATGGTAGTGAGGCTTGCAGGAACTCGAGATCAGGAACTCGAGTTTGGACTACTGGGATTGGTGAGTCACCTCTGGCTAGGGCTGGTTTAAATACTCTCTCTGTGCCTGGGCATCAGCTGAGTATGGTCCAGTTTGTTTTCTATTATAATCGGGCAGCACTGAGTTTACTGCCTCAAAATTTCTGTGCTCTCCATCTCCCTAGAACACAGAAATGCTCTCCACACCACTCTGTCACTACCAGGGGAGAGGAAGCAGTGGCACTGTTAATTCAAGATTGTTTATTCCTAACTCTTCAGTGTCTTTTTCAATTATATGAAGTTAAAACCAGGTACTGTGAGTGCTTACCAGATTTTTGTTTCTTTCGAAGGACCCAAATGGTTCTTTTTTTGACAGAATCTCACTCTGTTGGCCAGGCTGGAGTGCAGTGGTGCAATCTCAGCTCACTGCAACCTTTGTTTTCTAGGTTCAATCAATTCTCCTGTCTCAACCTCCCGAGTAGCTGGGATTACAAGCATGTGCCATTACACCTGGCTAATTTTTGCGTTTTTTTTTTTCAGTAGAGACAGGAGTTTCACCATGTTAGCCAGACTTCCTGACCTCAGGTAATCCACCGGCCTAGGGCTCCCAAAATGCTAAGATTACAGCTGTGAGCCACTGCACCTGGCCTCTTTTTTATTTTTGGTTCTTTTTGTGTGTGTAGATGGTTGTTAAATTTGTGTTCTTGAGGTGGGGGGGACAATCAGTGAAGACTTCTATTCTACCACCTTGCTCCACTCCAATCCCTGAAAGTAATTTTAGTGGTGGGATCTTTTTTATAAAAATTAAAGTGATGGTAGTATTCCAGATGAATCTTTTCTATGAAGTGAAGTCTGGTAGGAGGGAGACCACATAGAACAATATTTTATTAATTAACTTTCATGGTGATAAAATCCCAAACTATTAAGTGGCATGGTATATAAAGAGGAAATGATGCATCTAAGGTGTTTTTTCTAAGGAAACTGTCAATAGTCACTCAATGATTAAGTACCTAGAAAAGGGTATAGAGAAGTTAAAGATAACAAAAACTTCAAGCCTAGAACCAACTTTAAGAAATTTATGTGCTAAGAAATATTTTCAGTATTAGGTAGCATTCTAATACTGAAACCATCAATATTGCTATTGTATAGAGTATAGGTGATCTAGAAACTCAGCATTTCCTGTTTACATTTTAAAATTTTAATATTCTCCATGTAGGCTTATCTCTTTCTCTTCTTCATTTTTATGGCCAAGTTTCTGGATTCCTCCTGAAAAGTATTATATCTTTTTTTTTTTAATTGCACTTTAGGTTCTGGCGTACATGTGCAGATCATGCAGGATTGTTGCATAGGTAAATATATGGCAAGGTGGTTTGCTGCCTCCATCCCCCAGTCACCTATATCTGGTATTTCTCCCCATGTTATCTCTCCCCAACCTCCCCACCCCCTACTGTCCCTCCCCTAGCCTCCACCCCAACAGACTGCAATGTGTGATACTCCCCTCTCTGTGCCCATGTATTCTCATTGTTCAACACCCACCTGCGAGTAAGAAAATGAAGTGTTTGATGAGAATGATGATTTCCAGATTCATCCATGTCCCTACAAAGGACATGAATTCATCATTTTTTATGGCTGCATTGTAGTCCGTGGTGTATATGTAACACATTTTCCTTGTCCAGTCTATCATCAAGGGGCATTTGGGTTGGTTCCACATCTTTGCTATTGTAAACAGTGCCCCTATGAACATACATGTGCATGTGTCTTTGTAATAGAACAATTTATAATCCTTTGGATATATACCTAGTAATGGGATTGCTGGGTCAAATGGTATTTCTATTTCTAGGTCCTTGAAGAATCACCACACTGTCTTCCACAAGGGCTGAACTAATTTACACTCCCACCAATAGTGTAAAAGTGTTCCTATTTCTCCACATTCTCTCCAGCATCTGTTGTTCCAGATTTTTTAATGATCACCATTCTAACTGGTGTGAGGTGGTATTTCACTGTGGTTTTGATTTGCATTTCTCTAATGACCAGGGATGATGAGCATATTTTCATATGTTTGTTGGCCATATATATGCCTTCTTTTGAAAAGTGCCTGTTCATATCCACTTTGAATGGGTTTGTTCATTTTTATTTTTGTAAATCTGTTTTAGTTCTTTGTAGATTCTGGATATTAGCCCTTTGTCAGATGGGTAGATTGCAAAAACTTTTTCCCATTCTGTTGGTTTCTGGTTCACTCTAACGATTGTTTCTTTTGCTGTGCAGAAGCTCTGGAGTCTAATTAGGTCCCATTTATCTATTTTGGCTTCTGTTGCCAATGCCTTTGGTGTTTTAGTCATGAAGTACTTGCCTATGCCTATGTCCTGAATGGTTTTGTCTAGGTTTTGTTCTAGGGTTTTTAAGGTTTTAGGTCTTATGCTTATGCCTCCTTTGGAGGCGTGGGTCCACATCTGGGTTCCTGAGAGGCCGGCACGTCTGCTGGGGACTCTTGGCCAGCAAGAGGGTCCCAACCTGAATAGGGGAGTGCACGGAAAAAAGAGAAGACAGACAAGTGGGGTCTGGAGGACTGAGTAAGCAATGCTTAAACAGCAATACCTAAACAGCAGCTTTATTGTGCACACAGTTAGTATATATATGTTTGTCCTATGTCATTTACAGGAACAGATACCATTAATCTTATACATGAAAGCAGCACATAAGAACAATAGTAAAATCAGATACATAATCGGGTACAATCAAGTCATGCAGGTGTGTCTCAGTATGATCTGGGTGGGGAAACCTAAAGTTAAAAGTTACTGACCTATGCAGGGCACCAGAGAGGCAGAAACCTATTATATTTGCGCAGTCACGAGAACAGGCACAGGACCTACTAGAGGGTAAACAAAGTCATAAATCAGATACAGAAACTGGACACATTGTCCTGTCAGACCACATGCAGGTCACATCACTGTCTCACAAAGTTCTTTTTATAATTCCTTTACCTGCAGTTCCTACTTTCCCATAGCTCGGCTGCCTCCAACGGGAAACTGTGTCCGGGCTCAAGCTCACCATATGGCGAGGCCCAATTCTGAGGAGCCTCACATGGGAACGATCCCCACAATAGGGGTCGTTACCTCCATGCTGTTTTTTTTGATAGTGAGTGAGTTTTCATGAGATCTGATGGTTTTATAGCCTCTTATACTCGGCACTTCTCCTTGCTGCTGCCATGTGAAGAAGAACATATTTGCTTTCCCTTTCACCATGATTATACATTTTCTGAGGCTCCCCAGCCCTGCTGAATTATGAGTCAATTAAACCTCTTTCCTTTATAAGTTACTCAGTCTTGGATATGTTTTTATCAGCAGCATGAGGACAGACTAATACAGAGACAAACTTAAGTTATATGAATTACTTGAGTTGGTTCTCCCTAGTTGAATCACTATTTTTGCACACAGAGGACTGCCTTCTCCCTGTCCTCCTAGTTTCGTCTCTTGTGCTACCAGCTAAAACATTTCTGTACAGCAAAGCCATAGTTATCACTTACAAATAAAACTCTGATTATGCATCACCTCTGTAAATTGTTTATGGCTTCTAATAATAGCGCTTAGGTAAAAGCTCCAAATCATTTTTGTTATTTCACATGAAAATAAGCATACCACCTTTTGTGTAATATGAAAAAATACACATAGTGAGCAGAAAACGGTTCTCCCAAGTTATCATGCCTTAATCCCTGGAGCTTCTGTACGTTACCTTTGAAAAAAAAAAAAAAAGGATTCTTTGCAGATGTGATCAAATTAAAGATCTTGAGATTAGGAGATTATCTTAGTGTATGTGGGTGGATCCTAAATGCAACCACAAATGTGATTATAAGAAAGAGACAGATTTGACACAGACAGAAAAAGAGGAGGCAGTGTGACAATGGAGGCAGAGATTGAAGTGATGCATTGAGGAGCCAAGGATTGTAAGCAGCTATCAGAGCCTCAAGGAGGCAAGAACACATTGCTGTAAACAGCCAAAGTGAGAAGAGATGGCTCACACCAAGGTAAGACATTAAAACAGCAGCCAATTTCTGTAATCATTTCTTGTACTACCAACGAAAACAATTCTCTACAGTGAGAAATTTCATAATGTTCCTTATGAGTTTACATGTTTTCATGATACAAACTAGGGAACCCACTGTCAGAGATAGGGGCTTAGTGCCACCTATTGAGTGCCACCTATTAAATCATGGAGGCCTCATGGGTGGTAAGAGGTCAAGCAGTAGACTACTAATCTACACAGCCTGGAAGATTTGGGAGCAGAGCCATTTGTCCCTGGTGCTTCATGAAGATTCCACTATTTATAGGAGCCAATGAAGCAAACAGATGGACTGAAAAACAATATTAAAATTGTTTCAATGTTTTTACAATTAAATTAATTTTAACTCCAAGTGCTCATCCTTTAGTCGTGGTAAGAAGTATAACGTCAGTTATTTCTGGGTTGTCTCAACAACAGGACTTTGTCAGTGTCCTGAGATTTTACAAATAATGTATCCATTGGAAAGTCCCATCTAGATGTTGGTAATCAGTTCACACAGCAGGTCAACCATTTAGGTCCCACAGCTCTGCCCATTTCATACCATGCTAGAGATATAGCACTTTGGAAATAACTAGAAACTCCTCTGCCTAGGATCTAGCTCATTAAGTCAAGAGTGAACAAGTTAGCTCTTCCTCACTGAGTCTTTGCCACCTCCCCAGATGATGCCAGGAACAAGCACTACGTCTCCTTTGCTCACTGAACCAGTACACTTCTGTTATCTACTTTAGGAATTTTTTCTCATTTCCTGGCCATCCATTTTTCAAATGTTTTCTTAAAACATTTTGGTATCCTCTGCATTAGCTTTTCAAGATGTTTGGGATTTTATAAAGAGCATCTAATTTCACATTGATTATTTCAATTAAACCTAGTTTCTTGCTTAAAATGAGAGGAAAAAGGGAAAACATATAAGGAAAAACAGACGTTTCAGTAGTTCACTAAGATATATTGACTCACCAGGTTTTGTTCTCCTGTAATTTGCTTCTCCTACCACCTCATCCTCTTTTTCAGAGCACCCAAGATACTTCTAGAACTTGTGCCAAGTCTTCCCTTCCAGGTAGATTGCAAAAATCAATGAGGGCAAGCTTGCACTTAACACATGATTATTTAATAAACAAATGAGAAATATTTCAGGAGATTATACCACCAAACACAACATGTCTTGTTTTTAATAGAATTAGTTTTGACCGATAGAGTATCAGTAGAACTATAATCCATGAAGCTATTCATCTGCTGTAGAGAAAAATCAATACTTGGACTTTAAATATGAACATCATCCTCAATAATAAGACTGAATTTATGGAACACACAAATAATACTGACTATTTTTCTTAGGTGTTTTATACCTACAGAGACATCAATTGTCATCTAATGATGGTGGTTTTTGGAGTTTAGGTTACAGGGAGCATAAGGGGAAGTCTTATTTAAACAGAAAGAAAAGCAGAGTATTAGTCATAATGTTTTCTCTGTAAGAATTGAATAATTGAAGTAATATATAAATCTTAAAATATTAATTGTTATATTGGCTTTTGCCACTTAAGCAATCATAAGATATAAGACATTTAAAGGAATAATGAAGAAAATTTTATTTATTGTGTTTTAGAAACTTTATTTTTCTCAACTAGAGAATTAGTTGAAAGCTCCCAACCCATGATTTCCTAAAAAAAGTCACATCTAACTTACATATTGGTACGAATTTGTGTTCTTTTCTCTGCTGGCCTGTGTCACTTCCAAATACTTTAATGAATGACATTTTACTGTTAACCAATGTATATTTCTCAATACCTGAAAAACTAACAATTCATTTTTTAAATTCAAAATGATATTTCTTTATTCTATGAGGTCTCTCACTGTTGTTATTCTCCTTTTGTGGCTTATGCTCATTTCTTTTCCCAAATGAAAAGTAGAGAAAAAAATCATGACAACCTTGTGTGTCTGCAAGTCTCTGTAAAATGCCTCTGTCCAAGTTTCCTTCCAATCAAGAACATAATTCTTAGCAAACAGGTCACTAACTCACTTAAATAACTCTCTGCTATGTTCTTAGAGGAGTTTCTATATCAAACCTCAATTGGCATAGCATTTAACAAGCTGTATAAGGCCTTTGGGAAACCTGTTTTTAACAAAAATGACTTCTTAAATGGGCTTTGATCTCCTTAAAGGATTCTGAAATACTGCATAAAATCCTGATGCACTTAGTAAGAATGCATATATATGTAGATTTTAAACAGTGAAAGATAAATTTCTTTTCTGCTTCGTTGGGGAGCATCCTAATATGGATTTTCTTTAAACATTTATTGATCTGTTGAACATTTGATAAACAGATATTTTACTCAAGGCTCCCTCCAGATCTTTGACAATTAAGAAATAACATAAAAACCTATTTAGGATTGCCTTGTATTCTTATCTGTTAGGATCTGGAATAGAGATTTGAAGGAGAGTGATCCCATTTTTCCATTTTTCAAAGAGAAGTAAAATATCTGAATGCTCACCCAGAAACTGATCAATATATTTCATTTTAATATATTACTTATATTTAGTGAATATACAAATAATATGTCGCAAATCATTGGCTAGGCATGGTAACTGTGCACCTATAGTCTCAACTACTCAGGAGGCTGAGGCAGGAGAATTGCTAGAGCCCAGAAGTTCCAGGCTGCAGTAAGCTATGATCATGACACTGCTAGGTGACAGAGGAAAAACATGTCTCTAAAAATTAAAAACTGTATATATAAACAAAATGACCTTGTCATTATGTGGTGTCATCTGGTATTGAAATTGAATTTTATTGACACACATAATTTAATAACACTTTTAAAAAATTCTGGTTTCCTTTTCTATAGTCACACATTTTGGCAATAACTCATATTTATTTTCTCTCCATTGATACAGAAGTAGAGACACTGTAACAATATAAAACATATATGACATCCAAGAACCCTTAATATTTGTGCACTAGAGTTTGGAGAGCTAAAGCAATTCATAACTACTTTAGCACTCCGTTCAATTTAAGATGAATTGCCTGTCTTATGTGATTGTACTGCTGAGCAAGCTGAATGTCACTTATCTGATGAAAGAGCAGTGCCCAGCTCTCTCACATATGCTCTGTGTATCATTCAAATTTGAAAACATTTATATGATAGTTATTATCTTAAAATCACAGTATTTGCCGGCAGTCTTCTGGATTGATTCCATAGAGGACATTTAAAGAAAGATATGACATAACAGATTCATTGTCCTGCTTGTATGTGTTCCTAAGTTTTTTTTAGGTAAAATAAATTTTACTAAAGGATTTAGCAGTAGTGCAACCATTCACAGTTCTAAAAGAAGCCAGTGCAAATGTAGAACATATCTTTTGTTTTCGTCAAAGGCAGCATAATGTGACTGCACTTAAACTTTGAATTTGTGATTTCACCGAGGATCTAAAAATGCCATAGATTTAAACAGTTGCTCTACTTTAAAAATTACCTTTGACCTTTTTCTCCCTAGATATCAGTTGAATTCCAGGTTGCTCATGCTGAACTAAACCAAGTGATTGCCCTGACCTTGTAAACTTAAAAGGCAACTTCTCTGTGAATGCATTTGTTGGTATCATTAACTAGATCTAAGAAAATACAGTTTTTGTAAAGTTAGATCAGACCCAGAACCAGACCCCAGCAGTTAAAGCCAAGAGGCATGGAGAATTATGCAATGTCTTTTGATCTTATTAAGTAACTTCCAGTAATTGCATAATTGGACTTTAGAATTATTATAGGCCAGTGGCTTTTTGGCACCTGCCATATTTGTTGGTATCATTAACTAGATCTAAGAAAATATAGTTTTTATAAAGTTAGATCATTCATATCTAAGTTGCCTTTTATTAATATGGCTTAGTAAAAGTTAATTGTACTTTCAAAGTAAGAGAGTAAACAGGACAATTTTTTTTTTCTTTTTAGACAGGGTCTCATTTTTGCTCTGTCACCCAGGCCGGAGTGCAGTGGTGCTGTCTCAGCTCACTCAACCTCCAGGGCTCAAGCAATTCTCCAATGTCAGCCTCCTGAGTAGCTGGGACTGCAGGTGTGTGCCACTATGACTGGCCAATTTTTGTATTTTTTTGCCATGTTTCCCAGGCTGGTATCAAACTTCTGGGCTCAAGAGGTCCACTTGCCTGGGCCTCCCAAAGTGTTGAGATTATAGACATGAGCCACCATGTCTGACTAAACAGAGAAGTTCTAATAGGAGTCTGTGGTAGGCTCTAAGATTGCCCCAGTGATTCTCCTTTCTCAGTATTCATGATCTTGTATAATTCCTCACCTATTCACTGGCTCCACATGAATAGAATACAGAAGAAATAAGTTGCCACTTTCGTGATTAGTTTACAAACAACTGTGGCATTTGTCCTGGGTGCTCTCTTACCCTCCCTTGTTTCACTCACTTTGGGAGAAACCAGTACTGTGTCATGAGGCCGCTCTGTGGAGAGGTCCACATGACTACTTGGAAGCAGGTTTTCTGAGGCCTGCTAATAACCTTGTGAATGAGTAGATGCAATCTTTGAGTCAAGCTTTGGGATGATTATATACCTAGCCAGGAGGTGGAATGCAACATCATGAGAGACTGAGCTGGAGGCATCAAGGTAAGCTATGCCTAAACTTCTGACCCACAGAAACTGTGAAATAATTGAAACTTACTCTAAACTGCTGAGTTTTGGGATAATTTGTTAAATAACAACAGATAACTACACAGATTTTTATTCTGAGTACAGGATGCTGCTGTAATAACTCTAAAATATGAAAGTCACTTTGGATCTGGTCAGTAGATTTCAAGGAGAATGTCAGTGAAAGTGGAAAGTGCCTTGACAGAGCTGTTACTACATGTCTCATTGCTTTCAGTAAGGCTGCAGGTCAGGACTTTCAGAGGATTTTAAATAAATGGTATTGAAAACTAGAGGAAAGACAATCCTTGTTACATAGTATCAGAAAGTTTAACAGCCCCATTGATTGAAGTAAGGCAGAAAATAGAAAATGTGCCTAATAAACTGGACAATTTGCCTAAGGAGATGTCTAAGCAAAGAGTTGAAGATGCTGTCTCGTTTTTTCTAGCAGTACATGTATAATATCAGAGTAGGGAGATAAATTAAAGGAAGGATTGTTAAAGAGGAGCCAGTACTTGTGATGCCTTTGAAAATTCTCAGCCTCTCTAGAAATCAAATAATGGCAAATTTAAGAAATGGCTTCAAGCAAAGATCAAATTCAGAGCACTTCCAGGAAAATGTAGTCTAAAAATGAAAGTGAGGGTATACATAAAATCTTTTGTCAAGACCTCAGAAAGATTAAAGCCGGTGACTCAGAAAGCCCATAAAGAGATTAAGAGCATACCCTCTATGTCCTCTGAAACATTATTATAGCTTCTGGAAAGTTTAAGGACATTATTGTTTATTTATAGAGTAGGAGCTCAAGACAGAGAAGGGCTTATCTCAAGAGATTTTTGAATGTGACTTTTGTCAAATGATATAAACCCCAAGAAGTTTCACTGGAGACCCATGAAGTTCTTAAGTTATATACACAGAAACATTTTCAACTTGAACAAAGGAGAAACAGAGACAGCTTAGAATGAGGAGAAACCCTTTGGACTCTTACGCTGATAGGGAGTAGGCTGAGACAGCTGCTCAACTGAATGATGACTCAGAGGGCAGAACCAGACCCCAGCAGTTAAGGCCAAGAGCCATGGAAAATTATACAATGTCTTTTGACCTTATTAAGTAACTTCCAGTAACTGCATAACTGGACTTCAGAATTGTTATAGGCCAGTGGCTTTTTTGTACCTACCATTTCCCTGTTTATGAACAGAAATGTCTAAAGCAGTTACCCTCTGTATCATTATTTGGGGAACCAATATCTATGAATTTTCAGACTAAGAGGGATTATATTCAAGGATATGTATTTATGGAACTAGACCTGAGGTGTCTATGCCATGGATGAACCTGATTGAGATGACAAGATTAATTTGAGTAGGGACTATAATAGTATCAAACTTTTAGCATCTGTGGAAGTGGGTGAGTATATTTTACATCTAAGAGGAATGTTGACTGAATGTTAATTGGAGGCCAGTAGGCAGAGTATAATGATCCTCAATTATCCCTGCCACCTGGTATTCAGGTCCCTCATGTAATACCCTTTTTGTGAGTGAAAGCTGTATTTATTGGCTTGCTTCTAACAAATATGATACAATGGAACTGATGGGGAGTTACTGCTGAGACTAGGTTTTGAAGAGGCTGTGGTGCCTATCTTCGATATTCTGACTCACTCTCCCTTGGATCCCCTTGTTCTGGGAAAGCTTCCATGTCATGAGGAACCCAACAGAGAGACCCTCATGAGTGAATTTGGAAAATAATCCATCAGCTCCAGGGATCTGTAGCTGAGAAGACCACAGCCCTGGCCTACAGCATGATTACAACCAGAAGAGACCTTTAGTTACAACACCCAGCCAAGCCATACCCAAATTCCTGACTCGCTGAAACTGTGTGAGATGATAAATACTTGTTCCATTTAATGTGCTATGCAGCCATAGATAATTAATACAGCACTCAGTAAATGTTTGCTACCAAATATATGTGTGTGAAAGGTTAAAAAACTGTAATTAAAGTGAGAAAAATTAGGGCATATAAGTATTAATGTTTTGAAGCTGTGACATGGGTCATCCAAGTCAATATTTCAGCAATAACATATATAAAAGAATGAGTTATTGAACAAGATTTTAAATATCTTAATATTGTGTTCAAATGTTAGGGGAAAATCCCAGAGAAAGTAACGTTTCTTATATTAACTATTATTTCTTTGCTATCCGTTAGTGTATTCAGTGGTTACCATGTATTATGCCATCATCGTATTCCTTTTTCTTTCTGTCATTCTGTTTCCCTCTACTGACTTTTTTGTACTAAATTTCTTGCACTAGCACTCTCTCACTGCATTGCTTCTCTATTTGTCTTTCATGAAATTTTGTTTTCTGTCTCACACATGTACACACAAAAGCACAATCACATGCATATAACTAACATATTTGAGTTACTGATACAGTAAAAATTATAGGAGCCAAATAAACTTTCTTGCTCAATACTAAGTCTGAATTGAGCAAGTCATTTTTAACAATAATGCAAAGGAAATCTGTCACCTAAATTGGAAGAAAAAACAGTTGTGATATTTTTAATTTGTTTCACATGAAAAAAATTACTAGAGATGAGTTGTTTGTTTTTTAATCATTCAGAAACTCATTATTATCCTGCAAGTGCAGAATATCTGTTTTTGTGGGATTGCTTTTGCTATCATAAATATAGCTATGGAATTTTAATGTATTGTTGGATATTCAACCTTTTATAGAGCTATGATTTTAAAGTGCCCACACTCTGCTAATATTTACATAAATTATCATAATTAACTTTATATGGGCTTTATCTTTATAATGAAATATCCCTTCATTAAAAAAAAGTGAAATATTATTTTTCATTTCTAATGATACTTTGTTTGCTTCTCAAACATAGTATTCTAAGAGTATTAGTTTGACTTATTAAATTTATTAGCTAAATGAAGATAGAAAATATGTTTTTCATTAATTGTTATATATAATGTGTTATTTTTCTTATTAGTGATTTGATAATATCTTTTTTTTTAGATAATATTATTGAGGGACCACTTTTTAAAATTCAGAAATAGATTTTCTTAAAATGTTTTCATTGACTCATTTATATCACCTTACAGATGTATACATGAATTGGTAGATATAAATATCTACTATTTGCACATATCATTATTTCTTTTTTGTCAACTAGAAAGGTGTAATGTTCAAACCCTTTTACCAAATAAAATGATTTTATTTAGAAAATGGTAGACACTAAATACAAACAGAAAAAGAGAACAAAATATGTATTTTTGTAAAAAGTGGTACTATTTTTATTACAAACAACTTTAAAATATTTTGTATTGAGCCATAATGCATGAGGTGATTTAATTTGAAAATTTTCAATTTTGCAGCTATTTCCTAGATCTCAATATTGGCATAGGAAATTGGCTTTCTCTTTGAACCTCAGTGGATAATACTTGTCTTTCTTCTTACACACTGCTTTGTGTGTTGTGTCCTCTGTTTTCCTGTTATTATTTCTACAATATTATGCCTTAAATTTGTTTCATGCAATAATTCTTAGGTATCATTACCACTGGCAATTGATAGGGGTTAAAACATACAGTCAATGTAAATTTTGTCTATGTGGATTCTCAAGTTTTGGTCTTTGTTTAAATCTCAGGTGCTTTCACACTAAGACAAGAACTTATACAGTTCTACTCATATAACTAGCTTTAGTTCTATAGTGACTTTTCACCCTGAGAAAATTTGATCTAGGCAAGAAAGCTACAGACATTTGTGTTATACAATGAAAAAGGAAATGATTCTTCAAAAAACATATCAGCTATACATAAAATATCACATTATAAACACACTCCCTTATTTCTTAGAGAAGTTCCTGTCATATTGTTATTCAAAGATGTTTTGCTGGGACAGAATATTATGATTAGAGTTTTGTGTTTGAATCAATATACTATGACAGTCATGTCATAGAAGTGTGAGAGAAAATATATGGCAAACTTCAGGTTAATTACTATTTATTATAAAAATTGAGACCAGTTTTTGAGAGGTGATGAGTGAGAAACAGAATCAATAGATATTCATCATTTATTGATGACTGTTCCATATAAGGTAACAGATACAATTTCTCATAGAAAATTTCAGGTTTAACTTACACTCACTACTGGAACAAAATGCAAATATTTCAGTGTCATTCAAAAAACTTACAAATTCTAAGTTTCTTATATCAATCAATCACCTGACTGCTTTCATACTTGGAAATGTTTCCATGCATGGGCTTAAATTTTTGTAGAATTCAAACATTTGTGTTGTGGTGTAGCAGATAAAATGAAGCCTCAAATCATTCTCTAATCTGAAGTACATCCTGGCAGAATTACTGTGACTTGTCTGTTAAAATTGATTTCCTCTTAAAGAAAAATAGGCTTTTCTTATTATGTCAAAAATGATATTATCTATTACATGTCTTTTCTTGTGACAATCCTTTCCTTTTATGTCCCAGAAGGAAAAATATTATTTTTCCTCCCACGTTTCTATATCCTATTGTACTCACTAATGAATCATCTGCATTGCAAACAAAATAAAATATATCACAAAAAGGGTAAAGAGTGATGTTTACAAAATGAATACAGAATGGGCAGACACTTGTGATACTACTGACTGCCCTTATCTTAATTCACATCATCTGTATGTTTGACTTTATAATGCTTTTTGCCTTTAGTGAAAGCAATAGGTGGCAGCCTTGTAAGATGAATCAATAATCAGAATTTTACAATGTAACTTTGAAGGTTACTAGGGAACCTTAGGTAAGCAACCTTCTTTGGGACACTAAAAATACTTGATGAAATTTGGAACTGAGGTGCTTTGTGTTAACTGTTTTGTTAGTGATGATGGATAAGTTTGTTTGTTGTTATTTTGGTTAATGAGACTGCTCCGGAATAAAAAGCTACCTTCAAATACTTTCTCACCTCATCCCCAATATTTTTTAAGATTAGACTTTATCCAATCTAAATTATATCTTTATTGAATGGAAAACCAGTTGTTGGTATTTTCTGCATTAGTTCTTAATAATAGCTTATTGAACTGTAATTCTTTGTAATTAGAATATTTCTAGTAAAAACAAAATACAATGTGGGAGAGCCGAGAAATTGTAGTTCCCATGCAAAATTATGATAACATTATTTCTGTAATAGTGGAAGAGAAATTAAAATATCATGAGGTAAGAGCTCACATATTTAGAGGAAGAACTTTAAATACTGAAAGAACATATTCATAAAAATAGAAGTTAGATTGGGTATTCAGAAAACTTCAGCATTACTGTTAGTAGATATAAAAATATAATGACATTCATTTCTTCATCAATTAAGTGAGAATTGTGCTTCCTAAACACTACACAAGATATGATAAAAATAAAAGTTGTAAGTTATAAATACTATGAGTGCCTTGGGAGTTAGATATCATAAGGGCACATCATTTTTATTTCATTTCTAGTTAGTCTATGAGATTGAACTCTCAATACTTATTTAAGGCCAGAATCTTAATTACAAAATGACTATAGGGTTACATTTTGACCTCAGTTTTAAAAAAATATTAAAAACATTAAAAATATTTTTGTATGAATCAGAGTTTAACACAATAGCATGGTAAATTCTTATGAAATTGATTTATGCTTTCTTCATTTATCTCTATGCAGAAATATGTTTTATGTTTAGATTTGCTTCATTAGGATTGTGACTTGATTTTTCTATTTCTTCGAAGTTATCTGTAGGTGTATATTCTTTGGGGATAGTGATAATTTAAGAAATACTATTTAAAGGCTTACTTTATTGGAAGATTTAGTTATTAACATTTTGATAATATAATGAGTAATAGAAAATTTGCATTGAGATTTATTAAATAAACCTGACATATTTAAACTGTTTGGCATAATTATGAGTCTAGCACCTGTATGCCAAAACAGTATTTTGAAGTACTATACTTTGCACCTTCTTCACTAAGAATTGATCTGATAAATTCCTTTTTGCTAGATTGTGTCATGTCCATCTTTTTATACCCTCCTTGTTCATTATTAAGTGCTGTTAGCCATACTGTCTAATGAAAGGTACATCATATCAAGTCTGATTACTGCTCTAATGTTTTCCAAGCGTGCTTGGTGATGAGGCTGGCATATGAAACAATTTCCTGCAGTATTAAAACTAATTAAAGTAGGCAGTCATCCACACACCACTTTCTAATGAATTATAATAAGCTCATTAATCTCATCCTCTCATCCACTCTTATTCCAAAAAGTCCACTAATAGGACCTGGAGGTAAGAGTACAATCTTCAGCCTTAAAAATGGACAGCTATCATAAAATCAGATTTGAGGATTTAAGTTAAAAAATTACAAATTGCTAATCAATGCTGTGAATGAAATGTGTAGCACCCAAACTATGCTCAGATTATTTATTGACAAGATCCTTTTCTATTTGAGTTTTCATATAATTGATTTAATAAAGGGAAAAACGTGATTTATTGTAAAATAATGATTATTCACCACCTCAAAGCTAAAATTGAATGAGCCCACTCACATGTCTTCCTATATAGATCATATGAGAATCATGAATTGACTACTTGAAATCAAGTGATAAAAACACAGCCTGTTTTCTCTCCAGTCAGGGCTGGAGTATCTTCTTAAAATGTCAAAACATAATAATAATTATGTTAACTCTTCTCTAGTTTTGTGAGATGCCTGATCAAGCAATGTAACAAATTATTATTCCATTCTGTTACAAATAGTTTGGAATGTAGACCTATTGTATTAGAAACAGTTTTACAGTAAAAGAGATAAGGTTGTAAAATGTAAAACATGGAGAGATGATTTTTGAGTTCTAAATGTGAATAGTAAGAAAAGATCATTTTGAGGGAAATTTTGTTTTATCTTCATTATAAGTTGATATTTTTTAAATGCAGCAGTTTCTATTCTGAAGCTGATTACTACTGTGACACGTGTATGGACTTATTTCCTTAGAAGTGACTTATAAATATATAGATTTCAAAATTAATGCAGAATAATGATGATGGGTTAACTGCAAATAGTAAGGTACATTTTTCACTTATGGAAAATACATGTTCAAAATTATTGTATACATTTATTAATTTTAAGCTAATATTTCTTATTTTTTATAGAATAAGAGATTGGATATTTGGTGCATAGTATTTTCTTTTGTGAAGCAGATGTTTAAAAATCTGACCACTTTGATAGGTAGAGGTTTTCCTAAACCCATCACTGAGGAAAATGTCTCCTAATCTAGAAACAGCTATCTAGTTGCCATGTATGTGCAGGAGAGTTGGTTCTGTGCTGTGAACAATTAGGGTACCTGACTTTGGCAAAGACTTCTCCATTATCTAGTATTATGGCTTGAGACAGCAACTTACACAGCATATAATGCATCTTTCTTTGTAAAATGAGGGGGCTAGGCTAGAGCAGTGTGTCCTTAAATATGGAAAGTACCAGAGAGTAAATCTGATGTTTTCAATAATTCTTGGATACAACAGTAAAACAATTGTACTGTATGAAGTAATGCAATTTCCCTTTTTAAATTCCAATTCAATTCTCCTGAAATTAAGGAGGTAAGTTTTGTGCTGTAAGTCATTAATACACAGGCAAATCTTACTTTTTGTTTTGACAAAGCGGATAGATCACCTCATACTTACAAAGAGACAAGGGAGACGTGTTGCTAACAGAAGAATTTTGAATTTAAGTCTTTTGGCTAAAAGAAGAAAATTTCTTGAACATTATCTCCAAGATAATAGAAAATTACACAAAAGTCTTAAGAAAATGTTCAGAACTGGAACTCACCTTGTTTTAAACAGAAATCCTTATTTGAAAAAGACTTGCTCCAATTAGTAGATTCAATTAATGGCACCTACTGTAAGCTAGCTATCCATTGAATAAACATTGGTAATAGATTTTAATGTTAATAGGAAACATGACATCCTTATAATATCCAACATTTATTTAATGCTTAATAACCAATATTTGTTGAATGCTTGGAAGTCAGGCACTCCTAAATTCTTTACATGTATTAACATGTTAGTGTTCACCATACAGGTTAATGTTTACAATGACCTTATTAAATAAGCACTAATATTTTCTCCATTTTACAAATGAGGAAACTGAAGTGCCAAGAGATTTGAGCAGTTTGAGAAAGGTCAGACAGGGGTAAATAACAAAGTTTTAAAAATTCTGTAAGTACCCAATATTCTATGCATTTCTCTCTCTTACTGTTTTCTATCTCACCATCCCCAGTAATCCTTAGTTAACTTCATCCTCTCCGTTCTCAACCATAAGCTTGTATCTTTCAACATCATATTCACAGTAGCTGGCACAAGATAGGCACTCAGAAGATATTTGTTGAAATTCATATGAATGGATGAATTAATTGATGAATCTGTGCTATAAAACAGACAACTTAAAAATACCTCTAAGCATAACTTATTGGACTTTAAGACCTCACACTCAGTACCTCTTATTTTCCTCCTTGTCTTAGTTTTCTTCTGATCATCTCTTACTAATCATGGATAATTTCAAAATTGTGCTTTCATGAATACCAGAAAACTGTGCTTTCATGTCTGAATGTACAGGTTCTAATGATATGCCATCACTTATCTCCATCCATATACTTAACTGTGTGACTTTGAAAAATGTATTTAATTTTCTCAGAATTTCAGTTTTATTATCTATACAATATAGATATTAATATATATTGTATCTAGCCAGCAGGATTTTTGTATTAACTACTTAAAACACATTTTAATATGTTTTAAGTAGTTAATATAAATGTTCAGCATATTGTAGATGTGTTATTAAAGAGGCAATATAACATCGTATTGAAATAGCTAGAAATTAAAGCCTATCAGACCAACTATTGCTGAAGAGTTCTGAGAGATTTGGTACAATATTTACACATCTAAAGCATTAATTTTTCAATGCTTAATAATATAAGTTCCTAACTCGGGGCAATTGTGAGGGCTAAATTTGATATGTTCAGAGTGCCTGGCATACAGTTAAAACCACATAAATATTAGTTGATCCTGTTTGTCATAGTATTCCTTTTAAAAAAAATGTTTTCTTATTCATTTGGTTTAATATCTGGGGAAATAAAAGACTCAAGACTGAATACATTTCCTAGACTATTTTCCTGGAGTTCTCTCAAGAACATAACCACTATTTTTGCCTGTAACCAAATAACTCAAATTATATTATCTTGAACACTGTGCTACTTAAAGCTATGACTGCAAGAAGTAGAAAATTTAAGAATAACAAAAGCTAATTTGTTGAGTCTGTATTTTACACATCAGTGGCAATTGGAAGACTATGATAGCAAGAAGATTTAAACTGTATCCTTGTATTCATAACTCCCTAAATAGAAAGAAATGCAATTCAGGCATTTGAAAAATATATTGGAGAAGATTAATTTGAAAATAGAACTTGCACGAGTGCATGGATAGATGTATCTCTTGTTGGATGACTGCAAGGAAGCCTGGCTGTGAAAATACTTAAGAAGGAGAATTTATTGTTAACAAATTTTCCTCTAAATGGCAGTATATTATTGGGAATACATTTCTTAAAAAAAAAAAAAACACTAAATGAAACCCATGGACAACATATTTTTAGGGAACTCTGTCATTCCACAAACCAACACTTAAGAGATTACACATATTTTTCTGTATCTTGCCATATGCCTGAGGAGCGAACATTTTTCTGCAGTGAAGCAAGTGAACTGCATGTGGGATACCAGGTTTAAACTAGAGGGCACCCTGCATTTCTCAAGATTCCCAGTTCCTTAGAGATAAGAGATAAAAATTGTTGGTTGACTTAAAAAAAAAACTCTTTATTAATTTTAATATTAAGCCATATTAAATTAATTTACTATTGTGTATTTCAAAATCAGATGTATTAATAATTTGGTAAAAATTACCTTAGACAGTATTTGAGCATTTTCCCAGAGTACTTAGGACAATTCTATAATTCAGGGCCACTACTATTGTCTTAATTAAATATATTGTTATCTCCTTCTTCTAATATTGTAATAGCCTCCTATGTGGTATTCTCACTTCCTCTCTTACAATCTTATCTGCTCTTATTTCCCTCAATGGATCTTCCTTACAGATCTATGCAAATATTATGTCATATCCCTGTTAAAAACTCTTTAGTGCTTCATTCATTCTCTGTATTCTTAAGATAAAGTCTAAGAAGCACAAATGATATGACTTACTTTCCAGCATTTCAAGTGCCATTCAATCCAAATGTGCTTTGATATTTCACCTAAACTACATCTTTTATTTCTTTGAAATTTTTGTGTTCTCTTTTACACATTGAAGTGTTTTCTTCCTCTTTTTACATGGTAAAATCTTACTCACCCTTCTGATCTTTTGAACATTACTTCAAAAAAGACTAGGCTAGGTTTTCCTAGAATCTAATTATTCTCTTACATAACACTCATCATACTTAAAAAAAAAATCTGTCTCTTGTGCAACTTGAATCTGTTCCTAGCACTATTTTATGTGCTTCTGTGTTCTCAGCTCTATCTTTGCTCAATGGCTAGCATTTAACATTCACTTATTCGTAAATGCTTTACTGAATAAAGGTTAAAGTAATGGGTATTATCAGTTCAAGCTCACGCCAGACTTTTCTCAAGAGTTACGCATGTATGCTTACAATTTCAGATTCTATAGCAGTCACCTTGGTGATCCCCTCCCCAAATAGACATTCTTCCTTGACACTGAGCCCAAGAGCTGAAAAATACCTGATATTTCCTGGAAGCTAGGGCTAGGACATGGGACCCAATCCTGTCCAATGGACCAGAGGGAAAAACTGGATGAAAAAGATACTTGTGAGGAGAAAACGTCCTTCCGCCTATTAAATACAGTTGACTGAGAACATGCTTTTTGGATCTGTGTTTGCCTTCTAACAACTATGAAGAAACAAACCTGAGACCAAATGCCAATCCTTTGCAGATGGGTGAAAATAAAATATATGATATGTGGGCCTTTGATGATATTCTTGTGCTGCTAAATTAACCGAGCCTGGAACCACCTACCTCTAGTCATCTTATTATATAAGATAATAAATATTGTTTCTATTTAAGTCATTTATAAGTAGGTATCTTTTTATTTACTGTCAAAAGAACCTTCACTGATATAGATGCCCTCAAGACTTGACCTTCTCTGACTTACTGTTATGCGGTTAGGGTAATCATCTACTAGATTAGGGAAGCCTAGCCTATCTACTTCTCAGTGTGGACAAGTTTGATCTTTAACTTTTGTGCTCTAGTTTTCCAAAAAAGAGATAGACTGGAATCTTTAAAAAGTGAGTCTAAACATCAGTGTCCTCTTATACTTCCCATCTAAATTATCTCTAAGAACACTTAAGTTTCGTTGATACTCTCCCCAAAATAATTAAAGCAAAATGCTGAGCTGGTAGAAGTATAAGGACTGTTACTCCTTTTTATTGTTTTTATAGACCACATACTTTAGGGAACTCTGAAAACCTGACTAATGTCAATTGAAGATTGGGGTTCAGGAGGCCCAGATTATCCACCATGACTTATTCAAAAGTTGAAGATGAAAGGAAAGAATAAAAGACTTTTTCCATCCAGTTCTCTAGTCTGAAAGGAAAAGGAGTAGGCAAAGAACAATAGGCTTTTCTATATCATCATTTTCATTCAAATGATTCTCTTAAAATAATAATGTACTAGGGAGGCTCTGTAAGCAAGGCAGCTGGTCAGCAAGCCTCCTTGCTCCAAAAATAGTCCTTTTTTACATTATTAACATAGCTTGTAAAGGTAAACTAAATTGACTGAAGTATCAATATTTCTATGTAAGTGTGATCTTTAAGAGATCATAAACTCGGTTTATTAGGCTGTTCTTGCATTGATATAAAGAAATATCTGAGACTAGATCATTTATAAGAAAAGAGATATAATTGGCTCATGATTCTGCAGACTGTACAGGAATCATAGCAGCATGTGCTGCTGGGGAGGCCTCAGGAAGCCTCCAATCATGGCAGAAAGCAAAGGGAAAGCAGGCACATCACATGGTGAGAACAGGAACAAGAACAAGGGAGAGTGGTTGGGAGGTGCCACACAGTGTTACATGACCAGATCTCACAAGAACTATCAGGAAGACAACACCAAGCCAGGAGGGATCCACTTCCATGATCCAAACACTTCCTACCAGGCCCCGCGTCCAGCACTGGGAATCACAATTTGACGTGAGATTTGAACATAGACAAATATCTAAACTATATCACTCAGAATCTAGAATAGAAAGGGTATGCCCCATAATACTTTATTCTCTACAGAAACCAACAATGTGCTGAGCTCAAAGAATAGGGATCCGGCCGGGCGCGGGGGCTCACGCCTGTAATCCCAGCACTTTGGGAGGCCGAGGCGGGTGAATCACAAGGTCAAGAGATTGAGACCATCCCGGCCAACATGGTGAAACCCCGTCTCTACTAAAAATACAAAAAAATTAGCTGGGCGTGGTGGCGCACGCTTGTAGTCCCAGCTACTCGGGAGGCTGAGGCAGGAGAATTGCGTGAACCCCGGAGGTGGAGGTTACAGTGAGCCAAGGTCGCGCCACTGCACTCTGGCCTGGCGCCTGGTGACAGAGTGAGATTCTGTCTCAAAAAAAAAAAAAAAAAAAAAAAGGGATCCATCAAATAGGAATGTGCAAACCTATTTTGTACTGTATCTGTGGAATACTGGTTACTGGGGCTTTGAGCCACTGTCCCATAAAATCTCCATAATACTACCTAACTCATGGGGTTTCTTTAAAATCTAATTTAATGAAATGATGGACACTAAGCCCATGGAACTGAGTGTGTAATCTTCTCTTATTTGATTAGATGTTAAACTTGGAAAACTTTTTCAGATAAAATATGAAATACATGAATGAGTTAAATTGTTGTTACTTTCCTTGTGAGATTAAAAACAAGGTATTTTTAATACTTTTTTCTGTGTTCTCTTAAAAATAGCTTTACATGTATTATGCAATCTTGGCTTTAGATATTAGGGACAACAAAAATTTCTGCAATTTTCTCAGTTTTCTATAGCTGTTGTTTCTAAGTATGAAATCCTGTCTTTTGTTATTGAAATATTATCTTTTATTTTAGCTTTTTTGATAACTTTTGTGTTTGCCTTGAGCAAGTCACTTATCTTTTCTATTTCTATTTTCTATTTTAGTTTATGAAAGACGGTAATAATGATTGTGATGTACCTTATAAAAAATAGATAAAATCATACTGAAAAAAATTTGAATATGAAAGCAGTGCATTAAATGCCAGACATAGGAACAAAAAGAAAATGGAGAACATTTATATTATAAAATATTTTCCTAAATAGATTTAGTACTGTGAAAGGCAGTAAAATTATTTCCTGATAAACACTTTCTTGAGTATTCAAGGATTAATAGTCCAGGATAAGAAAAAAAAATCCAGAGTCTTGACTATATTGCATATTTCCTGGTCTGCTGTCACTGAATAGTTAATTAGAATACCACCAGGAGGCATCTTCTTGGATCATAGATAGAATGTATTGGTGGGCAAAAATATTTTTCCTTAAGGAATTTGCAGACTAATCTAAGGAAATAAAAATCAATTTTAACTTAAAATTTTTTTTAGCCTAATTTTTTATCTAAAGCAGTAAAGCTATAGAAGATAGTAGATCACTCACACATTGATTCATTCAATTGATATTTATTGGACTCCTCCTCTGTGAAAGTTATTGGACTAGATGATTTGAGATGTACAAGGACAAAATATGACTTCTATCCTCCAAGAGCTTATCATTAATAGGAAAGTTAAGAAATATATATATAAATTATTAAGGCTCCTTTAGTGAGTGTTGGAACAAAGGCAGGGAAAGCAGTTATGAATATTTCTAACCCGATATAAAGGTAGTGGCAATGGGAATTGAAGGAAATGAATGAATTAAAAGAATTTTGAGTAAAAAAGGGGATTATTTGTCAACTGGATATGGAATGTGAGAGAAGGTGAGAAGTCAAGGACAGGGATTTCTGGCTTCTTCTCTAACACTAAAAAGCTTGGAAGACACTGCTCCTTCCAAGCTTATTTATCCCTTAAAATAAGAAAAAGTTGAACAAACTGAAAGTCAACAATTTTTCTTGGGCTCATCAGAGAAATAAGCCTATAGAACTAATTTCTATTCTCAAATCTGGAGAGGCAGGTGATTATAGAGAACAGCAGCTAAGATCCATTTAACTGCAGCAGAAGTCACTGAAACCATAAACTGGTCAGGACACTTAAATAGTAATTCTGATGAATATCTGACTGAAGGCTGAGTGTGGACTAGCTTGAGAGTAAGAAACTCTAGGGACCACATTCTTAGGGAAGTCCCCACACTTTCATGACTCTCACCTCTAGGGATCCTATTAGGGTCTCATGGTAAAGAGCTAAGAAAAATTATCCTTTGTCTTTGTCAAAGGTGGAGAAAAGTAACCATTTGAAGTATGCCTAGAGCATTCTCTATAACACAGGCCTCTTGTAAAGAGAAAAAACTTTACCAGTCAAATCTTTATCTCACCAAGGAGAAAGAGTACTTACTCAGTTCCAGGTCTCTGTAACCCTTCTGTCAACCTTATATAGGAGAAATAAAACTGTGATGGTAAATTTTATAATATGTGGCAACTTAATACACTAAGAAAGACTTGTGAAAGACACAGCCCAGGGATTCAGGCATACTGAAGACCAGATTTAATCATAAGATCGTAGAATACTTTCCCTCCTTAACTTTTTACCACTACATCAATGGGACTCTAGTATAATAAATGAATTATACCCAAAAGAGCTGGAAAACACACATTGCAACTTAGGAGTTCTTAGGGTAACTCAAATACCGCAGGTAGACTAATAAAAAAAGACTATAAGGGATTTGAAGCCTCTGGTATCTACAAGTACAGGAAATATTAAACACCACAACTTCTAGCAAGATTAATGTAAAACTTCACAGTATTTACCTCAATTATTACTGCTTAGTATATCATGTACAGTTCTCCATAATAATAATACAGTCACGCTGAAAGACAGTGGGGAAAAACACACAATCTGAAGAAGCAAAGCAAGCAGCAGAGCAGACTCAGATTTGACACAGATTTTGGAATTATCAGGCTGGGACCTTAAAATAACTAAACATGTCAATAGAAACCTTCTTGCTGTAATGCAGAGGCAAAAGAATGAAAAAAAAAAAAACAATAAAATATCCAAGAATTCTGGGATAATTTCAAAGAGTGTAACATGAGCATAATTGAATACTAATAAAAGAGGAATGAGAATAGGGCAGAAGAAATGTCTCAAGTAATGATGGTTATGTATTTTTCAAAATTAATGACAGATACTAAAACCATCCATCGAGGAAGTTCAGAGAACACTAAGCAATATAAACATGGAGAAATCTATGCTAGTACACATCATATTAAAGTTGAAGAAAACCAAAGACAAGGAGAAAATATTGAAAGAAAAAATAATAGAGAAAGAAAACACCTTACTTATAAACCAAACAAGTATAAGAACTAAAGTAGACTTGTCAGAAACATGCCAGCAAAATAATAGAGTGAGATACTTAAAGTCTTAACCTGAGGATGAATCCAGTTTCTCAATTAAGTAACAGAAAAGATGATGCTACCTGAGACCAGAAGTATAGGGGAAGTAACTTGTTGCTGCCTAGGGTGAGGACTTTAGCTCTGAAAGTTTAAATCTAGCACACAAGTGCAGGTTTCTAGGAGCAGTTAAAAATTTGACACAGAGGCTGGACATGGTGGCTCACACGTGTAATCCCAGCACTTTGGGAAGCCAAGGCAGGAGGATTTCTTGATCAAGCCCAGAAGTTTGAGACCAGCCTGGGAAACATAGGGAGACTTCATATCTACAAAAAAATTTAAAAATTAACTTGGTGTGGTAGTGCATGCCTGTAGACACAGCTACACAGGAGGCTGAAGTGGGAGGGTTGTTTGAGCCTGGGAGATCGAGGCTCCAGTGAGTGAGTGACGCCACCACACTCCAGCCTGGGCAACATAGTGACACCCTGTCTCAAAAAGAAAAAACTAAAACAAAAAGACAAAGTATTTCAGAAGATGGAGAGGATTAATGATAAAATTATTGAAGTGTTAATTTACAGGTGGATGGTAATACAATAAATTGTTGAAGGGAAACATTGAATGGGAGATTAGTGAGGGTATAAGACAGAAACCAGAGAAATACTAACTTTTGAAAGACAGCTAGAAGGAAAAAGTGCCAGTTGAAGAGTATGGAAAGGATCCAGACTGTATAATTGGAGAAAATGTTTTGAAGAAGTGATCTTGTATCCCCAAATTGAAAGCACAGATTAAGCCTAAAGTCTTTCTATTTAACATTGAAAAAGTCTTTCTACTTAACATTGATGAGAACAATTAAGTGACTAGAGTGGAAAACAGCTTTCAAAGATAGGAAGACTGAAAAATTATTTGTTATTTATTTGTGGTGGGCTAAATTGCAAATGAATGTGGATTCTGTAAATACAGTTCCTTTCCCAAGAATCTCATTAATACAAGAATGAGTCAGGAATAGAAGTCAAAATCACAAAATTTTTGTAGTTATTTGTGTCATTACATTTATTTCTTGAAAGATAACATCTTAAGCCAGTTTTAAAGACTGAAATAAATAGGAGAGAGTAAATAAGCTAAAAGTTACTCCAAATTACAGGACTTTCCTTATATAGAAGCATTCTAAGTAAAGGAGTGCTGAATCTTGCCCATACCTCTCTTCATTTTATATGCAAATGACTAGCTGAATAATTCTTGGAAAACCTGTCTTTTCTCCATCATCCTGGACAAGTGTTCACAATTTACAGCATGCTATGATTATAATACATAAACATCATACCAGTTATAAATGCATATGCTGATTTTATGTATTTTGGTAATCATTCCTTTTTTCAACTAATTTTCAATAACAGTGTGTTCCAAAAAGTGAGGTTACACAGATGAAAATGATGTGTTCTAATTCACATTTCTAATTGATTTTCATAAACCTGGAGCTGCGGAATGAGAAGTGGGATATATATATATACATATATATAAATCTTTGAACTGCTTCCCAGATAATTTAGAAAAAGTCTACTTCCACATCCTACTGAAAACTACCTATATTATTTGTTATGTGCGTATCTCAATATGCATATACATAACTACATATGACCCTTGAACAACAAGGGAGGTAGAGGCACCAACCTCCATGCAGCTGAAAATCCACATATACATTTTGATCCCCCTCAACCTTAACTACTAACAGTCTACTGTTGACTGGAAGTCTTACTAATAACATAAACATTGCTGATTAACCTATATTTTGTACATGTATTATATACTGTATTCTTTTTTTTTTTTAGCATTCTATTAGACTTTATTGTGCTCTTTGGTATATTTTCTTTTTTTTTAAATTTTATTTTTTATTGCATTTTAGGTTTTGGGGTACATGTGAAGAACATGCAATATTGTTGCATAGGTACACACGTGGCAGTATATACTGTATTCTTAAAGTAAGCTAGAGAAAAGAAAATGTTTTCAAGGAAATCATAAGGAAGAGAAGATATATATTATTCATTAAGTGGAAGTAGATTATCATAAACATCTTTATCTTCATCCTATTCATATTGAGTAGGCTGAGGAGGAACAGAAAGATGAACAGGAACAGGGTTGATCTTGCATTCTCAGGAGTGACAGAGGCATAAGAATATCCGCTTATAAGTGGATTCACACAGTTCAAACCTGTATGTTGTTGTTATTATTATTATTATTATTATTGATACAGAATTTCACTCTGTCATTCAAGCTAAAGATCACTTGGCATGATCTCAGCTCACTGCAACCTGTGCCTCCAGGGATCAAGGGATCCTCCCATCTCAGCCTCCCAAGTATCTGGGACTAGAGGCATGCACCACCAGACCCAGCTAATTTTTGTATTTTTTATGGAGATGGGGTTTCATCATGTTGTCCAGGCTGCTCTGGAACTCCTGGACTCAAGCAATCCACCCTTCTTGTCCTCCCAAAGTGCTAGGATTATAGGCAGGAGCCACTACCCCCAGCCCAAACCTGTATATTCAAGAGTCAAAGGTCAACTGTATGTAATTTTCCTGTTATTATGTTATAATCCTGTGACTTGATTGGCTCTCTTTTTAAGATGTTGGATGTTGTGTAGCTGGATAAAGTTAAAGTAGCAATGGAAGAACAGGAATCATATTTACATTCATAGTCCAAGTGAATAGAAAAGGCTATTACTTTCAAGGTAATATAATACCATTACAGTGCAAATCTTGCAGTGTGACAGGTTCTGAAAAATACAATTTCTATGTCAAGCAAAATAACTTGACAATTATTGACAGAAATTAGGTACCATTCACCTTTATGAAATGCTAGTTTCTAAATAAATCTCAATCCAATGCCGTTTAAAACTATATGTTAAACTTGTACGTTTTCATAAGTTGCCACATTTCACGATGTTAACATTTTAGTAGGTTTACAGTAACATCTTTTTGAACTGTTGCTGTATTTTTTAACTTAATTAACAAAGTGTGTATTGCTTTTTTACTGGTAAAGTATTCTTAATATCAAAAGGATTAAAAAATCCCATTTTTTCCCTGCAATTGCTTGTAATATAGGCTTTTTCATCAACATTTATTGTGTAGCAAATATTCATATAGTTTTCATTTTGTGAAGCTGAGAGGTACTTATGTGAAATTGTTTCCAAACTTTACCTTTTTCCTATTCTCTAAAACAAATTTCTGGCCTTGTTGACTTAAATTATGTTCCTCCCTACAGTCTGGAGTGGGCTGTGGGGGATTCTTCTTTGTCAGATACTTTCTCAAAGGCTTTCATAATGTGGAATCAGGAGGAAAGCTGGGCAGATAGAAAGACAATGGCTCCTAAGCAATGTTCTATAGGGAACTTGGAAGAGCAACTGAAGTGATTCAGGGAAACTTATAGAGGAGAACGGGGTAGTATTAAAAACTACTGTTGGGAAATATGTATTCTAATAATGATGTTCAAGATATATAAATGAAGATCTTCAGTTGTTGTGAATTTTCTTTTTTGGTCTGAGTATTTTCTTTTGAACACAGTATTACTCAGAGACTATACCATGGTTTCAGTAGGGTATATGGTTGCTAAATATCTCTTAATAAATATTTTGTTTCCTAGATATGTGTTTTTTCTAGTATGTAGAGCCTTTAATATTATAAGCATATTACTCAAAATTTAGAAATTAAAAATCAAACGTAAATCTAAAACTCTAGCAAAATAATTGTCATAATTTTGCACATTTTCAGATTTTTCTTTTAAAATTCCATTTACAAAATAAGTGTATTTTTCATTTACCACATGGACTTTTGTGTATGGAAAATCTCTGTTTTTCCTCTACTCTGACACCACAGCAATCAACACTGAAGACATCCATGACCAACTGTGTCTGTGTGGTGGGGGGTTCCCCACACACCGAGCAGCAGACATCATCTGGGTGTCCTCCAATGCAATTCTGATGCTATCTTCCTGAAGATACTATCAGATTCCACAGGTTTGGGGCTCATTCCCCAAGAGTGCCCCTCCCTTATTCAGATACCAGTCGCACATCTGGTCCTGTGGAACATCTAAGTGACCAGCTCTAAATTGGGGTTTCTATAACCTCCTCTTTGTGTTGTATTAACTTTCTGGAGTGGCTCACAGAACCCAGGGAATCACCAACTTACATTTACCAGTTTATTATAAAGAATATTCCAAAGGATACAGATGAAGCGACCGTAGGGTGAGTTATGAGGGAAGGGACACAAAGCTTCCTTGCACTCTCTGGGCATACCACCTTCTAGGAACTTCACACGTTCATTCTGCCATCCTAAAGCTCTTGGAACTTAGTTCTCTTGGATTTTTATGGAAGCAAGCATTCCCTCCTCCAGGGTAGGAGGTAGGACCCTCTGAGGGGAAGGACTTAACATAATTAGAAAAGCATGGGAAGATTAGAGTCCTGCCCAAAGAAAGAAAGGAAAGATACTTTGTTTCCTGAGGCCTTTCCCTGTGGTCTAACTCACCAATTATAACAAAAGACTGTAACAAAGGCTATGGGAGTTATGAGCCACTGTGGATAAAAACCAATATATATTCAATCATAACACTACAAATTTGTAACCATTTTTTGAATGCATAACTTTCAGTGAATAGATTTACTATTATTGAATAATAATTTTTAAAATTATTGTATAGTTAGGTTGCTTTCAACATTTAGACATTACAATGCTAGATATCTGTCAAGTGGCCTCTAGTTTTCAGTCTTCAAAGATGTTTTCTTTTAATTAATAACGCTCAAATCAGATGGTATGGAGTATGTGTAGCAGGGTGTTTATTCAAATTTTTTCCCATGTGTGGAGGTGACACTTCTCTCACAACTTGATTATGTGTGAAAAGGAATTTGAACAATTTTATGTCCCCATGAACTTTATCATGTTCTGATTAGAGGTCAAAGTGATTTTGACCTTAATGAGATTGTCTAGATATTTTGACTGGCATTTTGACTGGCATCGTCTAAATATTTTGACTAGAAAGTGGTGAAAAGTTCTAAATGTGGTGGTGGCTGCCCAACCATATGCCAGATATAGTGTCGCCAACAGTAAGTTTTGCAGATTATTTGAATGATTAGATGAGTGTAGTGTGAAGGTGAAACTACTGCTACATACACCGACTTAAGTAGGCAGCTGATCATGAATCAAGTAGTGACTAAATATGCACAGATAAAGGTACTTTATTTCTATAACTTACAGAAATAAAAAACCCATTACTATTATATTAGAAATGCTGGTAAGCCCATCAATTTCTAATATTACCCTAAGTTAGAAGTAAGAATAAGCACTTGGAGAGCTTTGAAGGTGAGAGACTAAGGTAGAAAATGATCATGAGTTATGTACTCTGTGTTTTTCCATCCATTCTTCTTTTTCTTTGTTCATTTATCAGTTACTGAAAAATCAGGTATCAACTCTATTACTTATATATGATCTATAAAGTGTAGCTATTGAAAATTATGGGTGTACCTCTGTATTCATTTCCTAAGACTGTCATAAAAATGCACTATAAACAAAGTGGCTTAGACAGTGGAAATCTATTGTCACAGTTCTAGAGACTAGAATTGTAAGATGACAGTATTGGTAGAACCAAGCACCCTTTAAAGTTGCTAGGGAAGGATCTATTCCAGACTTCAAGCCTGGTATCTAGTAGTTTCTTGGTTTGTGATGGCATAATTTGAATCTTCATCTTGTGGATTCCTGTATGTGTCCTTTGTGTCCAAATTTCCCCTTTTTCTAAATAAGGAAAATAGTCATTATAAAAAGACCCACTTCCCTCTGATATTTTCTCTTTTTAACTAATTATGTCTGCAAAGAGTTTATTTCCAAATAATATATTCTGAGTTACAAGGAGTTAGGACTTCAACACAGGAATTGGATGGGGGGCCAGGGAGAAACAATTCAATCATTAACAGTCAATTGCAGAGTTAAAGTTCATTAGAAAGGGGATCCCTTATCATTGACTCACTGTCAATAAAATACTAATTTCTTCTGTTTACAGATAATTTTCTGCCTGCTTATATACTGAATCTCATTCTTTCTTAACACCTGAACGATTTTCCTCCCTCGGGCATTCCTCTTTCCCTGGTATTTTTAAATGACTAGGTCATTTTCTTCAGTATTTAAACCTGCTTAAACTTTTCTGTCTAGCACACACACATACACACACCCTGCCCCCCCCACACACACACACATCCCATCTCAATCCTGTTAGCTAGTATTCTTCTTCTGTTCACAAGTTTATTGAAAGAAGCTTGCCTTCTGATAATTAAGTAGTTGGTAACTCACTATCTTTTCACTTTCAGTTTATTTTTGAACTCTCTGTAATATGGATTCTGCTTCCAAAACACCATCCAGAGCAGCTTTGATAATGTCAACAGTGACTTCTAATAAGCCCAGTGAAAACCATTCAGTCTTACTTTACTTCCTCTCTGTTACATCTAACATCATTGATCTCACTCTCCTTAAATTTATTTGCTCCCTAAGCTATGGTGACACAATTTATTTTATCTCCTTATGTTTGTTTTCATTTTTCTTCACAATCACTTCTTTTTGTTTTTCAACTACTGATTTTTACTACATGAACATCCTGGTGATTCTCACATCTCCATTTTCTGATCAGATATTTCTCTTTTGAGCTCATACTCGCATAGTCAATACCTATTGATATGGTTTGGCTGTGTCCCCACCCAAATCTCATCTTGAATTGTAGCTCCCACAATTCCCACATGTCACTGGAGGAAATTGGTGGGAGGTAATTGAATCATGAGGGCACATCTTGCCCTTGCTGTTCTTGTGATAGTGAATAAGTTTCATTAAATCTTATGATTTTAAAAATGAGAGTTTCCCTCTACAAGCTTTTTTTTTTTGGCCTGCTGCCATTCATGTAAGATGTGACTTGCTTCTCCTTGGCTTCCGCCATGACTGTGAGGCCTCCCTAGCCATGTGAAACTGTAAGTCCATTAAACCTCTTTTACTTTCTAGCCTTGGATATGTCTTTATCAGCAACATGAAAATGGACTACTACACCTACTATATTTCTTCAGCTGCATTTTATAAGGAACATTGCAATTGAGCTCATTATGTTTTTTATCTTAAATTTCCACCTGAAATTTTATTTGCTCTCAATAGGATTTAGCAGTACTTCCATTCCACTACTATACATGCCAAAACATAAGGTTATTCTTGACTCTCCCTGCTCATTTGCCCTTCTCTACTCCATCCATATCTGTAGAATCCATCTTCTAAATAGCTTTCAAATTTACCTCCATAGCCCATCTTAATTTAAATATTAATTATTTCCTGTGTACATTATTAAAATAACTTTTAACAGTGTTTAGTCTTGGTCCTACACAGCTTTTTCTTTATCCTGTACCCAGAGTACAGTGCATAAATTTAAATATGATTATAATTTTCCATGATTAAAATTTATTATTGATATGCCACAGCCTTCTGAATAAAACATAATTTAACATGGAATAAATGACTATGATTTGGTTCTTTTTTGTTTCTCTTTGCCAATGTATACCTCTCCATACCAGTATACTGAAATACTTGTTCCCCAAGCTCTTGCCTCCAGGAATTTTAATGTTCCTACCTTTGCTTAGAAAATACTTGGCTTTCTATTATTAATTCTTTCTGACCACTGGGATTCTGGATACATATTTTTTCCCCCAAGACATCTTTATCTGACTATACTACCTTGGTCTATGTATTTGTTTTCTTTTGCTGTGAGGCAAGTTATTACAAACTGGAACTTCCCAACAAGTTTCTCATTTCCATCTGAGACCACTTCAGCCTGCACTTCATTGTTCATATCACTATCAGCATTTTGGTCAAAGCCATTCAACAAGTCTCTAGGCATCTTCTTTTCTTCTGAGCCCTACAAATCTACAGGAAATTCCAAACTTTCCCTCATTTTCCTGTCTTTGTCTGAGGCCTCCAAACTGTTCTGACCTCTACCTGTTACCCAGTTCCAAAGTCACTTCCACATTTTCAGGTATCTTTATAGCAGCACCCCATTCTCTGCTGTACCAATGTACTGTATTAGTCTTCTCTCATGTTGTTATGAAGAAATACCCAAGACTGGATAATTTATAAAGAAAATATTTTTAATTGACCCACAGTTCTGCATGACTGAGGAGGCCTTAGGGAACTTACAATCAGGGCAAAAGGCACTTCTTCACAGGGGAGCGAGAGACAATGAGTGTTCAGCAAGGGGGAAGTCCCCTATAAAACCATGAAAACTCATGAGAACTTCTCTCATCAAAATATCATGGGGGAAAAACTGCCCCCATCATTCAATTACCTCCCACTGGGTCTTCCCATGACATGTGAGGACTGTGGGAACTACAATTCAAGATAAGATTTGGACGTGGACACAGCCAAACCATAGCAGTGGGTAAAATGCCATCAAACAATATTATATGATGCAGAGTAATCTTTCATGAAGAGTCAACCAATGTGATAAACTTCATTGTCTTACTTTAAGAAATTGCTACAGCAACCCTAGCCTTCAGTAACTATCACCCTGATCTGTCAGGAGCCATAAACATTGAGGCAAGACCCTCCACCAGCAAAAAGAGTACAAGTCTCTGAAGAGTCAGGTGATTATTATTTTTAATACCATTTTAAAATAAAGATACACACTTTTATAAGATATAATACTATTGATCAGTTAACAGGCTGAAGTATAGGCTAAATATAAGTTTTATATGCACTGGGAAACCCAAAAATTCATCAAAATAAAACACAGATTACTGTGATAGTTACTTTATTGCAGTTGCCTGAAACCCGTCCCACAGTATCTCAGAGAGATATGCCTGTATATGTATTGGTTTATGTTGTGTAATCATAATCTGAAGCTTCAGCTAATGTTCATTGCATTTTTGCAGTTCAGTTTTTTGACTTTCCAGACTCCCTGATACCACTATTTAATTTGAGTCACATTATCTGTAATTCCTGCACAGCACAAGGTTGACATCTCTGCTTTTTTCCTCTCAAAAATTGTATATTGATGCCAGAATTCATGAAACATTTCTGAAGCATTATTTATTTTTGTATTCTTTTTCATTGTCACAATTCAGCACCCCATATAATTTTAGGATCTTCCAAAATTAGGAAAGTCTTTTCTCTCTGGTTTTTACTCTCCTTTATTATCATATAAAACCTGAAGGGCTTTACTCTCTCTTTTTTATCTAAAAAATGCGTATGTATTTCCAAGCACTACCCAATATTATTCATGCTGTCCTTTCCCTGTGTCTGAAATATATAGGACCCCAGGGATGGCTCGGCGTCTTTGTTCCAGGAAGATGGCAGAAGGGTGACCACTACCTATAGCCAAGCCCTAGTCAGTACTGTGTCCTATGAGATTTAAAATTTCTTTTGATGATGTGACAGAATACATGGGCACTTGGATAGATAAAAGACAGAATTCTTTGTTATTTACAGCTCGAGGGAAAAAGGCTGCCCTGCAGGACCATGCAGTAGGTTGCACCTGGGGACAATGTAGCAGCAAGCTGGAGCTGTGGGCGGCAGCTTGTGCTAGGCAGGCAAGGTAGGGAATGCCTCATTGCACAGATTTCCTATGGATAGACTAATTTAGATTATTCCAAGGGCCCTGGGGAATAGGGTCTATCCCTAGTTGCCCGGTACTTTGCCTGGTGGGTGGAGTAAAAGGGAGTGCTGATAAGGCTGGTACCGGGAGTGCGAGGGTCTGATATGGGAAATGTTTGAGTGCAGATGTTTCAGCTGAAAAAGAAGGGGTCATATGGCCAGGCATGGCGGCTCACACCTGTAATTCCAGCACTTTGGGAGGCCAAGGCAGACGATCACAAGGTCAAGAGATTGAGACCATCCTGGCCAATATGGTGAAACACGGTCTCTAGTAAAAATCAGTGGCATGCACCTGTAATCCCAGCTACTCAGAAGGCTGAGGCAGGAGAATCATTTGAACCCACGAGGCAGAAGTTTCAGGGAGCCAAGATTGCACCACTGCACTCCAGCCTGGTGACAGAGTGAGGCTCTATCTCAGGAAAAAAAAAAAAAAAAAAAAGAGGAAGGGATAATAACTGGACTCTAGCCAGGCCTTAAAACTGGGTCAAGACAGCATTTAAAAAATAAAAACAAAACAAACAAAAACTGTGTAACACACTTCTAGAAGGTAATGGAGTTATGGTTGATGTCTTTAAATACACTTTTCCTACCAAGAAAGTAAGTTCATAGTGATATTCAAACATAATTTCTTCCTTTTTTAAAATTTAACTTTTAAGCTCAGGGATCATGTGCAGATTTGTTATGTAAATAAACTTGTGTCATGGGCATTTGTGGTACAGATTATTTTGTCACCCAGGTATTAAGCCAGTATTAATTATTTTTCCTGGTCCTTTCCCACCTCCCATCTTTCAGCCACCAAGAGGCCCCAGTGTGTGTTGCTCTCCACTATGTGTCCATGTGTTCTTATCATTTAGCTCCCACTTACAAGTGATAACATGCAATGTTTGGTTTTCTGTTCCTGCAGTAATTTGCTGAGGATAATGACCTCCATCCATGTTACTGCAAAGGACAAAATTGTATTCTTTTCTATGGCTCATGGTATTTCTGATGTTTATGTACCACATTTTCTCTTTCCAGTCTAGTATTGATGAGTACTTAGGTTGATTCCATGTATTTGCTATTGTGAATAGTGCTGCAATGAACATCTGCGTGCTTGTGTCTTTATAACAGATTTATATTCGTTTGAATATATACCCAGGAATAGGATTGCTGGGACAAATGGTATTTCTGTTTTTAGGTCTTTGAGGAGTTGCCACACTGTCTTCCACAATGGTTGAACTAATTTACACTCCCACCAACAGTGTATACGCATTTCTTTTTCTCTGCAACTTTGCCAGAATCTGTTATTTTTTGACTTCTAAATAACAGATCCCATTCTGTGAGATGATATCTCATTGTGGTTTTGATTTGCGTTTGTCTAATGATCAGTGATGTTGAGCTTTTTTTGATATGATTGTTGGCTGCATGTATGTCTTCTTTTGAGAAGTGTCTGCTCATGTCCTTTGTCCACTTTTTAATGGGGTTGTTTTTGTCTTGTAAATTTGTATTAGTTCCTTACAGATGCTGGGTATTAGAACTTTATCAGATGCATAATTTGCAAAAAAATATTCTCTCATCCTCTAGGTTGTCTGTTTAGTCTCTTGATACTTTGTTTTTACTATGCAGAAGCTCTTTAGTTTAATTAGATGCCATTTGTCTGTTTTTGCTTTTGTTGTAATTGCTTTTAGTGTTTTCATAATGAAATCTTTGCTCATGTCTGTGTCCTGAATGGTATTGCCTAAGTTGTCTTCCATGGTTCTTATAGTTTTGAGTTTTACATTTCAGTATTTAATTCATCTTGAGTTGATTTTTGTCTGTGGGTTGAGGAAGGGGTCCAGCTTCAGTCTTCTGCATATGGCTACCCAATTATACCGGCACCATTTTTTGAATAAGGAATCCTTTCACCATTGCTTGTTTTTGTCAGGTTTGTTGGAGATCAGATAGTAGTAGCTGTGTGGCCTTGTTAATGTTTTCTCTGTTTTGTTTCATTGGTCTAAGGGTCTGCTTTTGTACCAGTACCATGCTGCTTTGGTTACTGTAGCCTGTATTATAGACTGAACTTGGGTAGCTTGATGCTTCCAGCTTTGTTCTTTTTGGTTACAATTCCCTGTGATATTCAGGCTTTCTCTTTTTCTGTTGTTACTTTTGAATTTTCAAATAATGCTTTCTGGTTCTGTGAAGATATGTTGGTTTAATAGGAACATAATTGAATCAGTAAATTGCTTTAGGCAGTATGGCTATTTTAATTATATTAATTATTCCTATCCATGAGCATGGAATGTTTTCCCATTTGTTTGTGTCATCTGTGATTTCTTTGAGAAATGTTTTGTAGTTCTCTTTGTAGAGGTCTTTCACCTCCCTTGTTAGCTGTATTTCTTTTTCTTTTTCTTTTTTTTTTAAATTGTACTTTAGGTTCTGGTGTACATGTGCAGATCATTCAGGATTGTTGGATAAGTACACTCATGGCAATGTGGTTTGCTGCCTTCATCCCCCCATCACCTATATCTGGCATTTCTCCCCATGTTATCCCTTCCCAACATCCTCATCCCCCCACTGTCTCTCCCTTGGCTCCCCCCAACAGACCCCAGTGTGTGATGCTCCCCTCCCTGTATCCATGTGTTCTCATTGTTCATCAATGAGTGAGAACATATGGTGTTTGATTTTTTGTTCTTGTGTCAGTTTGCTGAGAATGATGCTTTCCAGAATCATGCATGTCCCTACAAAGGACACAAACTCATCATTTTTCATGGCTGCATAGTATTCCATGGTTTCTAAGTATCTGTGTGTGTGTGTGTGTGTGTGTGTGTGTGTGTGTGTGTGTGTGTGTGTGTGTGTGTGTGTCTGTAGCAGCTGTGAATTGGATTGCATTCCTGATTTGTCTGTCAGCTTGACTTTTGTTGGTATATGGAAATCTTATTGATTTCTGCACATTGATTTTGCATCCTGAGACTTTGCTAAAGTTGTTTATCATTTAACAAGTTTTTGGTCTGAGATTATGGGATTTTCTAGATATAGGATCATGTCTTCTGCAAACAGGGATAGTTTGACATGCTATCTTCCTATTTGGATGTTGTTTACTTCTTTCTCTTGCCTGATTATTCTGGCCAGGACTTTCAATACTATGTTGAATAGGAGTGGTGAGAGGAGATGGCATCCTTGTCTTATACTGGTTTTCAGGGAGAGTGTTTTCAGCTTTTGCCCATTCAGTATGATGTTGGCTGTGGGTTTTTCATAGATGGCTCTTATTATTCTTAGGTGTGTTCCTTCAATACTTAATTTATTGAGCATTTTTAACATGAAAGAGTGTTGAGTTTTGTAGAATGCCTTTTCTGCATCTATTGAAATAATTATGTGGTTTTTGTCTTTAGTTCTTTTTATGTGATGAATCATATTTATTTGTGTATGTTGAACCAACCTTACATCTCAGCAATAAAGCCTACTTGATTATCATGAATAAGTTTTTTGATGTGCTGCTGGATTTGGTTTGCCAGTATTTTGTTGAGAATTTTTGCATTGATGTTCATAAAAAATATTGGCCTGCAGTTTTTTGTTGTTGTGTCTCTGCCGGGTTTTGGTGTCAGGATGATACTGGCTTCATAGAACAAGTTAGGGAGGACTCACTCCTTCTCAGTTATTTGGAATAGTTTCAACAAGAAAGAGACCAGCTCTTTTGGTACCTCTAGTGTAATTTAGCTGTGAATACTTCTGGTCCTGGGTTTTTATTGTTTCATAGGCTATTTGTTATTGATTCAATTTCAGAACTCATTATTGGTCTGTTCAGGGATTCTGTTTCTTACAAATTCAGTCTTGGGAGGGTGTATGTGTCCAGGAATGTATTCATTTGTTCTAGATTTTCTAGTTTATGTGCATAGATATTAATATTTTTTGATGTTTTTTATGTGTGTTTCTGTGGGGTCAGTGGTAATACCTGCCTTTTTTTTTTTTTTTTTTTTGAATATTATCCCTTTTCTTCATTAGTCTAGCTAGCGGCATATCTATTTTACTGATTTTTTTTTTTTTCAAAAAAAAAAAACAGCTCCTGGATTTGTTGATCTTTTGAAGGGTTTTTCTTGTCACCATCTCCTTCACATTTGATATTAGTTATTTCTTGTTTTCTGCTATATTTGAAATATGTTTGCTCTTGCTTTTCTAGTGCCTTTAGTTGTGATGTTACATTGTTAGCTTGAGATCTTTCTAAGTTTTTGATGCGGGCATTTAATGCTATAATTTTGCCTCTTAGCACTGCCTTAGCTGTGTCCCAGGGATCCTGGTGCATTGTATCATTTTTCTCATTTATTTCAGATAACTTTTTGATTTCGTCCTGAATTTTATTATTTACCAAAAAGTCATTCAGGAGCAAAATTTTCAATTTTAAGGTAATTATATGGTTTTGAGTGAATTTCTTAGTTTTGATTTCTAATTTGATTGTACTGTGGTTCAAGGGATTGGCTTTTATGATTTCAATTCTTTTGCATTTGCTAAGGAGTGTTTTACTACTGATTTTGTTATCAGTTTTAGAGGATGTGCCATGTGGCAATGAAAAGAAAGTATATTCTGTTCTTTTGGAGTGGAAAGTTCTGTAGATGTCTCTCAGATCCATTTGATTCAGTGCTGAGTTTGTGTCCTGAAGATCTTTGCTTATTTTCTGTCTTGGTGATCTAATATTATCAGTGCGGTGTTAAAGTATCCCACGATTATTGTGTGGGAGTCTAAGTCTCTTAGAAGGTCTCTAAAAACTTGATTTATGAATACGGGTACTCCTATGTTGGGTGCATATATATTTTGGATAGTTAGATCTTATTGTTGTATTTAATCCTTTAAAACTATGTATTGTCCTTCTTTTTTCTTTTTAATATTTCTTGGTTTAAAGTCTGTTTTGTCTGAAAATAGAATTGCAGTCCTGCTTTCATCTGTTTTCCATTTGCTTTGTGGATTTTTCTGCATCCCTTTATTTTGAGCCTGTCATTGCATGTGACGTAGGTCTCTTGAAGACAGCATAAAAATGGATCTTGTGATTTCCTTATCCAGCTTGCCACTCTGTTCCTTTTAATTGGTGAATTTAGCCCATTTACATTCACGGTTAATATGGATATTTGTAGATTTGATTATATTACCACAATGTTAACTGTTTATTTTGCAGACTTGTTTATGTGGTTGCTTCATAGTGTCACTGATCTGTAAATATGTTTTTGTAGTGGCTGGTAATTATTTTTCCTTTCCATATTTAGTACTTCCTTCAGGAGCTCTTTTAAGGCAGATCTGGTGGTAACAAATTCCCTCAGGATTTGCTTATCTTAAAAAGTTTTTATTTCACCTTCTCTTATGAAGCTCCGTTTGGCCAGGTATGAAATTCTGAGTTTGAATTCTTTTCTTTAAGAATATTGAATATAGGCCCCCAATATCTTTTGGTTTGTAGGGTTTCTGCTAAGATGTCTACTGTTAGCCTGATGGGCTTCCCTTTGTAGTGACTTGGCCTTTCTCTCTAGTTCCCTTTAACATTTTTTATTTCCTTTCACCCTTGGAGAATCTGACGAATATGTGTTTTGGGGGTGATCTTCTTTTAAAGTGTGTTATTGGGGTTCTCTGCATTTTATGAATTTGAATATTGGCCTCTATAAGTAGATTGGGGAAGTTCTCATGGATAATATGACATGTTTTCCAAGTTGGCTCTATTCTCCCGCTATCTTTCCAGGACACCAAAAAGTTGTAAGTTTGGTCAATTTATGAAATCCCATATTTCTCAGAGGTTTTATTTTTTATTTTTTTGTTCCTTTTCATTATTTTTTCTCTATTCTTGTCTTCTGACTATCTCATTTCAGAAAGCCAGTCCTCAATTTCTGAGATTCTTTCCTTTTCTTGGTGTATTCTGCTATTGATACTTGTGATTGCATTATAAAATTCTTGTAGTGTGTTTTTCAGCTCATCAGGTTGGTACATTATTTTCTATACTGGCTATTTTGTCTGTCAGCACCTGCATTATTTATCATGATTTTTAGCTTCCTTATACTGGATTTTAATATACTTTTATAGCTCAATGATGTTCATTAATATCCATATTCTGAATTCTATTTCTTTCATTTCAGCCATCTCAGCCTGGTTTAGAAGCTATGCTGGAGAGGTGATGTGATCATTTGGAGAATAAAAAGGCATTCTGGCTTTTTGGGTTGACACAGTTCTTGCACTGATTCTATTTCATCTTTGTAGGCTTATCTACCTTTAATCTTGGATGTTGCTGACCTTTGCATGGGTTTTTAATAATTCTTTTATTTGATGATCTTGAAAGTTTGATTGTGATACTATGTGAATTCAGCTGACTGGCTTTGTTTCTAGAAGATTTTAGGAGGTCAAAGCTCATCTCCCAACTCCTTAACTGTGTGCTCTCACTTTTGGGTACTTGTATTAAGCCACAACTTTGTTCTCTGGCTCCTCTAGATGTTATGAACCCACTGTGGTGTGGGCAGGGGAGAGGGAAGGTCATGGTGCCAGCCAAAGCATTTTTTAGTACAGTGACAGTGAGATCTATCCTTTTTCCCACGTGCCAACAGAAACAGTAGTGGCAACTGCAGCAGGGTGCCAACAGATGCCATGGTTACTGCCTCCCTTCAGGCATTCACCTCGCTGGTGAAGACAAAACAGCTTGGGGATTAGAGGGTCTCATTTCTGTTGGTAACGGTGTGCATGATCACACTCGAGGCAATGTTGGCTCGGGGCTAGGGTGCTGGTAGGCACAGGTCTGCGTTTCTTCTCTCTGCCTTAGAAGGCGGAGTGGTCACTCAGTGCAAGGGAGGATCTCCTGTTCACTATGCAGTATTAGCATAAGCGCAGGGTGCTGGCAGGGGGAGGGTTTGGCTGGTTCTGTGCCTGCCAAGGCTCTGTCTGCAATGGCAGTTGGTGGAGGGTCAGGGATAGACTACACTTCTACAGTCTGTGAGGTAAGCAAAGCAAAATCCACCTGGGGAGACAAATACCAGCAAAGTGATGTAGGGAGTTTCCATGGGCCCTGAGGAAGCTGCAGTATGGGGAGGTAGTGTGGAGGCTGCTGTACCACTGGAGCTCTCTGCGGCTCAGGCACAGTCCACCAGTGCAGAAGCTGTGGGCCCCCAGGTAACCCAAGACTACCCTGAAAGCAGTCATGACCAGTCTGGGGCTCCAGGAGAGGACAGAAGACTGAGGGGTGCTCAGGTCAGACCAGCCTCATATGATGGGAAAAACTGCCCAACGAAATTCAGGTCCAGCTGTTACCCCACGGTTAACATCTCCTGTGGGAGCAAGTCGAGCCAAAGGGGTGGCCGTCCCTGGCCATACTCTGTTACACATCCTCCCACATCAAAACGTCTGGACTACACATCAGCTGGCTAAGCATCTCTTCCTGCCAACGCAAGTATCTGTGGCGGTCAAAAGGTCTTCTCCTGCCAGGGATTCAGAGGTCCATGGCAAGAGCAGATTGCTCCTTACCAGTTCAACTAATCCATTTCCTAAAGCTGTTGGGAGCCAGGAATAAGTCCTGTTGCATGGTAGACCTATGCAGAGTTTCCAGCTTTCTCCTGCTTCAGCCAAAGTTCTGTGTCTTTTCTCTGTCCACTCTTGGTGCCTTCCCTCTGAAGGTCTGTTAGAAGCATGCCAGTCTTCTTGGTCCGTTGGTGGGAGCTGTTTTCCCATAATATTTTACTTAATTTAGGAGATTTAGGTAGATAAATAGGTAAAATTTCCCCTATTCCTATGTAAAACACAGGAAGCCAATAAGCATGCTTCATAACAGAAAGGAACTTCTAACATTATGTTTTAAACCATTTTTTCTTTTCTCCCTCTCCCTCTCCCTCTCCCCCTTCTCCTCGTTCTCTTCCTTCTCCTCCTTCTCCTCCTTCTCCTCCTTCTTCTCCTTCTCCTCCTTCTCCTCCTTCTCCTCCTCCTCAAATAGGAAGTCTCAGCATGTCACCCAGGCTGGTCTCAAACTCCTCAGCTTAGGAAATCCTTCTGCCTTGGCCTGCCAACATGTTGGGATTACACATGTATGATCTGTGCCTGGCTGCTTATTTTTTCATGTATAGTTTACATTGTGGGAAAGGACATGTAAGCAATTTCTTACCTTGCTTAAGAAATATAGGTAGAATATGGCATTTCCTACCTGTCTTCTCTGGGAAACAAAAATGCTGGAATCAAGAGAATCTCACAACTTCTTAAAGACATTTATTTCTCCTAGAATTTCTTATCAAGAAATTCCAGTGAGACAGTGTCAGTTACTGCTTTATCAGTTGTTGACTGTTTCTGTTAAGAAGCTCATTGTTGATGAGTTTGTAAAGCAATTTATGTCTTAAATATAGTTCCAAATTGATTTTGATGAAACCCATGGGATTTAGGAGACCTGAAAACTAATTGTGATGCCTAATAATTCATTCTATGACTCTGAGAAATTTGGTTCTTATTCTTCTATCTGAAAAATATTATCATTTTAGTATGGCTTTAGAAAAGTAAATACCAATGTTTGTCTTTAAACTTCAATTTTTACGAAAGAACTGGATAAAACAAAGAAAAAATAGGGAAAGTTTTGGTAGTGTTTTTATTAGGATAGTTACTTAGGTTGAAATGCTCTGTTCACTTACTGTGAGCAGAGAAAAAATCAGTAATATATGAGTGGATTACATTAGAACATTAGAAAAGTTATACAGTCTCGTTATTTTTTATTCTTAGTTCACAAAAATGAAACAAAGAAGACACAACTTGCGAAATGACAAGAACATAGTCTCTTGGAACTTTTTTAACATCTTAACAAATTTATCATTATAATCTAATGTTTTTAACTATTCAAAAAAAGGTAGGACTTCCGTGAATTTTGTTGAGAAGTTGAACACTTGATGTTATTATGACATATGTTTTTCTTTTATTTCGTCTTTATTTTTGTTATTATGACATATGTTTTTCTTTTATTTCATCTTCACTGCAATTACTTTCTCTGCTTCTTTTTTATATCTGAAACCCTACTTATTCCAGAAATGTAACATTTTTTCAATAACAAGTTAAGAAAGATTATGATAGTAAAACATAGTTTTATACAAAGGAATGTTGTTAAATTATGAAGCTCCTATACAAATGTAAGGTAGTAGTACTATTTTTTGAAAGATTTATGTCAGTAAGAATTTCTAAGATAATCTAGGAATCATTCACTGCTGAAAAGATTATGCTGATATCCAAACTTTCTTTCTCAATTGTTTGAAAATCCAAGGAGATATACCACTGTGTCAAGAGATAATACTGTTTCCTTCTTTGACTAATATGCTAAAAAGTACATTTCAAACATACTGGCTTTGAACAACTGTTTATTCCTGACCATCCTGTAAAAGAGAAATTTCTGACAATTTCAGTACTAAATTAATAAATGCCATTTACTTTTATCATGTGTATATTTTAAAATTACATAATAATTTGTGTTTTATTTGTAAACTTCATCAACATTTCATATGAATACCAAAGTAAATCAGAGTAAATATAATGTCTAAGAATCATTTGTGTAGTTTTCTTTCAAAACTGTAAAAAAGACTTAGAATATATAATCTATGCTATTGTTTGGTAATATATTTGTTAGTTCTTTAAAACTATAAAGGTAATTCTGTGGGCAAACTATGTGTATTTTACCTCTAGTAAATATAGTCATATAATCAGCAAAAATATTATGCTTCTTAAACTTTTAAATAATATTCATTTAAAAAGTACACTAATTGTAAATCAATGGAATGTTAATCTCTTAAGTGAGGATATAAAGATGGATCTACAATTATTTTTTTAGTTAATGTTTATAAAAAGAAAAATTTTGTAGCATCAAGTAGTAATTATTAATGCTAAAATGATATATAAAATATTTTTTCAATTGTTTTAAGCTAACTAATAAATAAAATGGTGGTTTTATTTTCCTTGTTTTCAATATTTGAAAAGCAGTGCCTCCCATGAAACTATCTGGATGACTGTATACCTCCACTGCTTTATTTCACTAGCTACCAAGGTGTTGCAGACAGCATGCTACGTGGAAGCTAAGTCAGCATAAGAATTATATGAGGTCACTTATTTAGATAGAGCAGAATATATTGTCAATGATTACACATCCTTGTTTTCTAATCTCTGACCTCTGTCCTCCTCGACCATATTCCTTTTTCTTTTTCTTTTTTTATTTTTTCATTTGTTTATAAAATTCTGTCCTTGTCTGCACTGATAAAGTTGTCTGTTTTCTTTATGTTTTAATCTTTTGAACTTTTTTTTTACAAGAATGAGGAAAAATCTTGTAAATCATACAGTAGAGTCCTCCAGAGAGAAGACCAGAAGTCTACAAATAGAAAGTCATGATGACTCAATGTCAAACTTGATGTGTTTGAGAAGCCAAGAATTATGTTCATAATTTTACTGGAGGAATTATTGGGAGGTTTGTGAGAATTAGAAATCATTATTTGTTTTTTTATTTGGATTTTTAATTTCAGCCTAATATTATTGTCAAGATGATTTACAGATTCTACTTGCTTTTATTTTTTGACACTTGATTGCTATTTAGATAATTCTGAAACAATGAGATAATTCCAAATACAGGCAAAATACATTATAAAATTTGTAGAACTGGAGTCAGAAAACTGAACCTGGGACAAACTACCCAAATTTCTGAGTATGTGGCTCCAAATTTCCAAATTTATAAAACAAAAGTACAGGAATAAAATCACTTGTATATAATTTTTTATCTGTATTTCAGATTCTTTAGTACATTATATCATAAGAACATAAATATTACTGATATGCTTGAAATAACCTATTTGAAAATAATTCTGAATATAATTTAAATCACAAAAATCAAAAATTAAATCACAAAATATGTATTTTTAAAAATTTACTGTATGCATTTTTATACAATTATGATGGCATAATTTATACTAATCCCAACTATAATAATTTAGAGTTTGTCTTTACATTTGGATGATCTTGTAACAAGTTATTTCAAAATTTAGTGGCTTAAAACTATACTTTCATTTAATTCACAATTTTATATGTCAAGAACTTGGGAATGATTGACTGGGCAGTTCTAGCCTTGTGTTTCTCAGGCAGTTAGAGTGAGATTTTAGCTGGGGCTTTAGTCACTTGAAGACTCTGCCAGCCTAGATGTCTAAGGTAGCTTATCCTCATAGCTGGCAATTGATGCTGGGTGTCTTTTGGGAGCTCGTATGAAGCTGTCAGTGGAAGCACCATGGTGTTTCTGCGTCTCAGCATGGCTGCTGGGTTCTTTCTGCAAAGTAATAACCTCAGAGGAATCATTATAAGAGACCACTATGGAAGTTGAAAGGCCTTCCTGATCTAATCCTGAAAGTCATGCAAAGTCATCATATTCTATTAATCATAAAAGTCAATAAGACCTGCCCAGATGCAAGGACAGGAACATTAGACTCCACTTTTCAATAGGAATACTAGCAAAGGATTTACAGTCATCTCTACCACTCTGATTTCCATATTTATGAATAATTATTGAATTAAAAAATAATAGAATTGAATTTTAGTCAAAAAAATTAATTATACTTGAATGAGAAACAAAGAATGTCATAATTATTAAATTATATTTTTTCCTATCAATGAATAATATGCATTTTTATAAGCACAAGGTTAAATTGGTTACATTAGCCTACGGGTTAATGGAATAACTTTATTTTGAATACCAAGAATATTAAAATCCTATTAGTTCTACACATCAATATGATTTGTAACTCAATAGATCATTCTCACAAATACGTTCTAGAATTTTGCAAATATAATGAGAATTTTGATGGATTATTGCTATTAACTCTCATTTGAGAGTAAGTGTTGTTCAGAATCTTTCATTCTGCCTGCTAGATAGATATTTTAGGTTGTTGCAGAAGTAATTGTGGTTTTTGTCATAAAAGTTATGGCAAAAGCTGCAGTTACTTTTGCACCAACCTGATGCTTATGTGAATGTTGCCACTGTATATATATATATACAACTAAATGTATATATATACAACTAACATGGTGGGTAGCTAAAATTCTTTTGCAAAGCCATTCATAGAGAAGGCTTTTGTAAATTGTCTCCTGTTGGCATATAATAAATATTTCATAGGTGTTATTCCATAAATGAATGTAAATGATATATTAGCATCTACCTGGTTTAATGCTGTTAGATTGTGAATTCCTTCAAAAATTTTCCCAGGAATACAATCTGATAAAATTTTTAAAGTGAGCATAGTTTTGAGAAAACAAGTTTCTTTGTAGTTCCTAGTAGCTACAATATAGGCAAATGTTCTATTTAATTAACAAAATGATAATTAATACAAACATACTGTTGTTAATTGTTCAACAAAAACAATGGTAGCAGATATAGGCCAAATCTCAGATTCCATCTCAATAAAGGACTCACTGACCAGCTTCCAAGAGTATGGTTGGCTGACTACAGCCATTAGCTTCTTCAGGGTCAGCCTCAGCTCTCCAGCTGAAGTTCAAGCTCATCACGGGTTGGTCTGAAACAAAGGCTGAATAAGGTGGTGATGGCTAAGATCTAGCTATTCATGAGGCGCTCCACAACCAGTGACTGAACAAGGGAGTGCTACAAGAGCCTACCCACTTTTGCTCAACATGGGGATTTCTCTAAAACAATCTTAGCTATGAGCCCCTCATTTTGCTGACAGATAATTTGTCAGTATGAATCATGGTTTGACTGTCCCCTACTCAATCCTGAATCTTTTTCTTTGTTTTTTTTTTCTTCATATTTCCTTTCCTTTCCCTTCTTTAATAAACTTTATGTACCCTTAACTCTGTTTGATTCCTGAAGAACCAACCTGTGACATTTTATTTTACGAACAAAATTAACTTTTCTTTAGTGACATATTAAAGAATTTGGTAATATAAAAGTACTAATACCATAGAATTTTTGTTGTAAGGTGGTTTATAGGTTAGTGTCATCATAAACCTCTACAGAAATTTCCATGGGACTAAAGAAGTTAAGTAACTAGCACAGAACTACCTGGCTAGTTACTTGCAGCATCCAGGATTTGATTCTATATCTCTCTGATTCTAAGAAACATGATTATTATCTTACTTGCCTCCTAATATGCTAATATTAATATTTCCTTTGAAATGCAGAGCAGATTAAACCTTTTTCCATTAACAGTAATATTTAGAGCATCGGAGTATAAGTGTTCAAAATTAGTATAATCCCTGTCCAAAATACCTATGATTTGGGGAAGAAATTGGACTACTATAAAAGAGATGGAACAGAAAGAGCTAATACATATCTTCCTCCCAGTCAAGCTGGTTGTCAGCAAATGAAGAGATATTAATAAATTAGAATTAAGCCAGGTGTGTAGGCTCACATTTGTAGTCCCACCTCTTTGAGAGGCCAGAATCTGAAGATTGAGGCCACCCTGGACAACATAAAGCAACTGCACCTAAACAAAATATTTTAAAATTATCTGGGCAAAATAATGACCATGGTAAGAATCAAATGAAGAACTCAGCCCCATTTATATTAGCAAAATAAACACAAACAAACAAACCTTACAAATACACTTCACCAAGGAGATAAAAGATCTCTATAAGCAGAACTATAAAACACTGATGAAAAATATCATATATGACATAAACAAATGGAAATACATCCTATGTTTATGCTCATGGATGGATAGAATAAATATTGTTAAAATGACCATGCTGTCCAAAGCAATCTAAAATTCAATGCAATTCCTATCAAAATACCCCAACATCATTTTTTGCAGAATTACAAAAACATTTTTTTAATGTACATGAAACCAAAAAAGAATGCAAATAGCCAAAGCAATGCTAAGCAAAAAGAATAAATCTGGAAGCACCACATTACTTCAAATTTTACTGCAGGGCTATAGTAACCAAAACAGCATGGTACCCATATAAAAGTAGATACATAGACCAATGGAACAGAATGGAGAACCCAGAAATAAAGCCAAATACAACAGCCAACTGATCTTTGATAAAGCCAACAAAAACATACACTAGGCAAAGAGCACCCCTTTCAATAAATTATGCTGGGAAAATTGGATAGCCGGGTGTAGAAGAATGAAACTGGATCCCGATTCTCACTGTGTACAAAACTTAACTGAAGATAGATTAAAGACTTAAGTCTAAGCCCTAAAACCATAAAAAATTCTATTGAAAAACCTAAGACAAACTCTTCTAGACATTGGCTTAGGCAAAGAATTTATGACTATGACCTCAAAAACAAATGTAACAAGAATGAAAATTAATAAATGAGACCTAATTAAACTTCAAAGCTTCTATATAACAAAAGAAATAAGTAACAGAGTAAACAGAAAACTTATAGAATAAGAGAAAATATTTGCCATCTGTATATTGACAAAGAACTAATATCTAGAATTTACAAGGACCCCAAATCAGCAAGAAAATGTAAATAATCCCATTAAAATTTGGGTAAATGACATAAGCAGACATTTCTCATAATAATATATGCAAATGGCCAACAAACATATGAAAAAATGCTCAACATCACTAGCCATCTTCACATTGACAAAGGACTAATATCTAGAATCTATAAGGAACTCAAATCAGCAAGAAAACAATAAATAATCTTATTAAAAAGTGGGTAAATGACATAAGCAGTAATTTCTCAACATAAGATAAACAAATGGCCAACAAACATATGAAAAAAATGCTCAACATGACTAACCATCAGGGAAATGTGCACTAAAACCACAATGAGATGTCACCTTATCCAGAATAGCCATTATTAAAAAGTCAGAAAACAATAGATGTTAGCATGAATGTGGTGAATGGTGAAAATGGAATGCTTATACATTTCTGGTGGGACTACAAATAATAAATTAGTACAACCTCTACAGAAAATAGTATGGAGGCTTCTCAAAGAACTAAAAGTGCATCTACTATTAAATTCACAATCTCACTACTGGGTATCTACCCGAAGGAAAAGAAATCATTATAACAAAAAGACATCTGCATGCATATGTTTATCACGGTACAATTCACAATTGCAAAGATATGGAATCAAGCTAAGTGCCCATCAACTGAAAAATGGATAAAGAAAATATGATAGAAGTCAGGCATGGTGGCTGATGCCCATAATCCCAACATTTTCGGAGGATGGGGTAGGAGGATCACTTGAGGCCAGGAGTTTGAGACCAGTCTGAGCAACAAAGCGAGATCCCATTTTCACATAAACAAAAAAAAAATAGCCAGACATGGTGGCATATGCCTGTAGTCCTAGCTACTCAAGAGTCTGAGTCAGGAGGATCCTTTAAGCACGGAAGTTGAGGTTACAGTAAGCTGATCATACCATTTTACTCCAGCCTTGGTGACAGAGCAAGATCCTGTTAAATATATGTGTGTGTGTGTGTGTGTGTGTGTGTGTGTGCATGCACACGTGTGTGTTTGTGTGTGTATGTGTGTGTGTATATATATATATAGTCTCAAGGTGGAGGAGGAAGATTTTGAGTTGAAGTGTCTGTGGAACAGTGTTGAGTATATGTTCAGTGAGTAGTTGTACATAAGAGCTGGAGCTTGGAATACAGATAATTCTGGATTAACTAGTTGTATCTGGTAGTTATAAGCTGTATTAGTAAGGAGTTCTTTAGAGGGATAGAACTAATGGAATATATGTATATATAAAGGGGAGTTTATGAAATATTAACTCACATGACACAGGGTCCCACAACAGGCCATCTGCAGGCTGAGAAGCAAGAACAGCCAGTCTGAATTCCAAAACTGAAGAACTTGGAGTCCAGTGTTCAAGAACAACAAGCATCCATCCTGGGAGTAGACTGGGAGGCTCGGCCAGTCTCTCTTTTCAGATTTTTCTACCTGCTTATATTCTAGCCATGGTGGCAGTTGATTAGATTGTACCCACACAGATTAAGGGTGAATTTGCCTTTCCCAGCCCACTGACTCAAATGTTAATCTCCTTAGGCAACAGCCTCACAGACACACCCTGGATCAATACTTTGTATTTTTTAACCCAATAAAGCTGACCCTGAGTATTACCCATCATACCAGCATAGAGTAGTTGAAGCCATGGATGTGGATATATTGTGTACATAGAGGTCATGGTTGGGTGTACATGCAGAGGGAGGAGAGTAAATGCCCAAAGATTGAGCTCTAGTAAAAGGCACAATTTTAACAGGGACATCATTAAAGATGAGCTCTGTAATGTGTATATTGGTTTGACAATTAATATTTAATTATAGCAAGGGAACAAATGGTAGATAGAGTATCTGTATTAGTCCATTTTCACACCACTATAAAGAACACCTGACAGTGGGTAATATATGAAACAAAAAAGTTTAATTGACTCATAATTCTGCATGGCTGGGGAGGACTAAGGAAACTTAAAATCATGGCTGGAGGAAAGCAAGGCACTTCTTCACAAAGCAGCAGGAGAGAGAGAGAGAAAGAGCTTAGGTGAAACTGCCACTTTTAAGCCATCAGATCTCATGAGAACTCCCTCACTATTACCAAAACAGTATGGGGGAAACCATGCCTGTGATCCAATCACCTTCCACCGTGTCCCTCTCGTGATACATGGGAATTACAATTCAAGATGAGATTAGAGTGGGGTCACAGAGACAAACCATTTCATTCCACCTTTGGCCCCACCCAAATTTCATGTTCTTTTCACATTTAAAAACTAATCTTGACTTCATGAAAGTCTCCCAGAGTCTTAACTCATTACAGCGTTAGCTCAAAAGTCCAAGTCCAAAGTCTCATCTGAGATAAAGCAAGTCTCTGTCACCTATGAGCCTATAAAATCAAAAACAAGTTACTTACTTCCAAGATACAATGGAGGTACAGGCATTGAATAAATGTTCTTATTCCAAATGGGAGGAATTGGCTAAAACAAAGGGGCCACAGGCCCCATGGGAGTCCAAAACCTGGTGGAGCAGTCATTAAATCTTAAAGCTTCAAAATCTCTTTTGACTCTGTGTCTCACATCCAGGGAATCCTGATGCAAGGAGTGGGCTCCATGGCCTTTGGCAGCTCCACCCCTGTGGCTCTGTGGAGTATATCCCCTGTGGCTGCTTTCACAGCCTGGCGTTGAGTGCCTAATATAGTTTGGCTGTGTCCCTACTCAAATCTTAACTTGAATTGTATCTTCCAGAATTCTCATGTGTGTGTGGGTGGGACCCAGGGAGAGGTAAATTGAATCATGGGGGCTGGTCTTCCCCATGCTATTCTCATGATAGTGAATAAATTTCACAAGATCTGATGGATTTATCAGGGGTTTCCACTTTTGCTTCTTCCTCATTTTCTCTTGTTGCTGCCATGTAAGAAGTGCCTTGCACCTCCCACCATGATTCTGAGGCCTCCCTTGCCATGTGAAACTGTAGGTTCAATTTAACCTCTTTTTATTCCCAGTCTCAGGTATGTCTTTATCAGCAGCATGAAAACAATCTAATACAGTGCCTGTGGCTTTTCCAGGCACATGGTGCAAGCTGTTGGTGGATCTGTGATTCTGGAGGACAGTGACCTTCTCACACCTTCACTAGGCAGTGCCTCAGTGGGCACTCTATGTAGGGGCTCCAGCCCCACATTTCCCTTTCACACTGCCTTAGCAGAGGTTCTCCATAAGGGCTCTACCCCTACAACAGACTTCTGCCTGGACATCCAGGCATTTCCATACATTCTCTGAAATCTAGGTAGAAGTTCCCAAATCTCAACTCTTTCTTCTGTGCTCCCACAGGCCCAACACCATATGTAAGCCACCAATGCTTGGGGCTTATACCTTATGAAGCAAAGACCTGGGCTGTACACTGGCCCCTGATAGCCCTGACTGGAGCTGCAGCAGCTGGGATGCAGGCTGCCATGCCCCAAGGCTACACAGAACAGCAGGGCCCTGGGCTCAGACCACAAAACCATTTTTTTTCTCCGATGCTTCCTGTCCTATCATGGGAGAGGCTGCTGTCCTTTTTGGGAGAGGCTGCAGTCCTGTGATGGGAAAGGCTGTCGTGAATATCTCTGAAATGCCCTGGAGACATTTTCACCATTTTCTTAGTTACTAACATTTGGCTCTTCATTACTTATGCAAATTTTCTGCAGTCAGCTTGAATTTTTCTCCAGATAATTTGTTTTTCTTTTCTACCACATGGTCAGGCTGAAAATTTTTCAAACTTTTATGCTCTGCTTCCCTTTTAAATAAAAGTACCTGTTTCAAATAATGTCTTTTTGAATGCATATGACTGAATGCATTCAGAATCAGCCAGGTCACCACTTGAATACTCAGCTGCTTAGAAATTTCTTTCACCAGATACCCTAAATCATATCTCTGAAGTTCAAAGTTTCACAGATCTCTAGGGCAGTGGCAAAATGCCACCAATCTCTTTGCTAAAGCATAGCAATAGTGACCTTTACGTCAGTTGTCAAGAAGTTCCTTATCTTCATCTGAGACCACCTCAGCCTGGACTTTGTTGTCCATATCACCATCAGCATCTTGATCAAAACCTTTCAAGTTTCTAGGAAGCTCCAAACTTTCCCACATCTCTCTGTCTTCTTCTGAGCCCTCCAAACTGTTCCAACCTCTGCCCATTACCCAGTTCCAAAGTCGCTTCCACATTTTCAGATTTTCTTTATAGCAGTGCCCCACTTCAAGCACCAATTTTTTTATTAGTTCATTTTCACATTGTGATAAAGAATGATTTAAGGCTGAGTAACTTGTACAGGAAAAGAGTTTAATTGACTTACAGTTTCTCATCGCTGGGGAGGCTTCAGGAAACCTATAATCATGGTGGAAGGCTAAGGGGACATAAGGTATGTCCTCACAAGGTGGCAGGAGTGAGAGGGTGCTCAGATGAAACTGCCACTTTTAAACCATCAGATCTCATGAGAACTTTCTCACTATAATGAGAATAACATGGGAGAAATCACCCCCATGATCCAGTTACCTCCCACCAGTCCCTTCCTCCATATGTGAGGATTACAATTTGAGATGAGATTTGGGTGGGGACACCAAGCCAAGCCATATAGAGTTTTTTTTATTCTACTTATATATGCACAAAAGTGAGAGGGAATAATTTAGGATAGTTTCCAGGTTTCTGTCCTAGGCAAATAAATGGATAGAGGCATACCAAAAATAAAACAAAAAACTAAGCAAAAACATGTGTGTGTGTGTGTGTGTGTGTGTGTGTGTGTATACATACATGATTATATGTAGCATAATAGCATTTTTGGATGCAATAACTTATTTTTTACAACTAAGAATATATTATGAAAAATATCATACTGTAGAGGGAATTTGAGTTTCATTAGTCAGATGCAATTATCTCCCACTGTGTGAAGCTGACTTTCCTTATCAAGAGCAAAGCGAAAGGGCTAAGCCTATTTTGCCGTCTCTTTGATGTTTTTATAGGATATAATGAAAGATGAATGCTCGATGCTCAAGCTGCAGCTGAAAGAGAAGGATGAATTCATTTCCCAACTTCAGGAAGAGCTGGTAAGTGATAACAATACTTGTCCCACAGAGTGTACTCTCCTTGCAAGGTTATTTGTTCCAAAACCTTATTTATTAATACCAATAGCATTAATTATTAATAAATACTTCCAGTATTTCAATCTGATGATCAATTTTTATAATCCTGTCATGAAAACTGTAGATCTTTGACAAGCTGAAGAATAGAAAAAATGTTTTATGTGGAAATGTATATTATTCCAGAAACATATCACTGAACCAGGATTAAATATTTCAGTTGTATGTATCAGAAATTTGAAGGCTTAAGCCACATTGTTTTTTTGTAAAGTGCATGATTTAACTCTATACTGCTATAGCTAAAGATACAGATAATATAATATAAAGCAAAATACTTAATGATCTAGCAAAGAAAAGTGTATGATTTAACTCCATTCTGCTATACCTAAAGATACAGATCTATAATATTAAGCAAAATACTTAACAATCTGGAAAACAAAACCAGATTTTACTTATTTTTATAATGCTATCAAAATTGCATTAACCTAATGAGACTTTTTGTTAATTTATTATATAATTCAAAAATTAAGAAAAAATTATACAAAAATATGAAATGTATATAGTTCATGTTTTTAGAGTATAGTTTTTAATATGTTATCATAAAAGTAAGCATGGAATTATACCTTTAAGATATAAAAATACATTTGGTAGATAACAGACATCAGTGGGTATTATTTTTTCTAAGTATGTGTTTTCTATTTATCTATGAATATTAACAGTATTTTCAATAAAATGTGCACTCTGGATATAAATAAAAAATGATAGTACTCTAAAGCAAGAATTAAATAGAAAAAATAAGAATAAATATTTTTAATTCATCATTTTTACACTAACAGTAGATTAAAGAGATAACTATTCTATAAAAGAGACCCTGACTCATTATCAAGATCAAGAATCAAATCCTTCTCAACATATTTTTAGTGATTATTTCAGACTCACAATTGTGTATTATGTAATTCTTGAATACAACTAAATAACAGACTTCATAGACCATCAAGCTTCTGAGGATTTCTAACATATTACTGAGATATAGAGAAACTCAGAGCATATTTTATAGACTCCTCACAACTGACAATGTTTTCCCTGAAACTAGACCTTTATTTAAAGTGTTCTATGATTGAACTGATGCTGATCATTGGTCCCATGAACATGTTATTGTGGCTTTAGAAGACTTAGAAACTAGTACTTAGAATAGCAATAGTATCACAGACAAAATGAACATGTGTCACATTGCTGAAATAACCTTTTATACACCTATAAGTAACATATTGTAGTATCAATTTTATATATTACATAATGAAAACATTTCTGTATTTAAATATAGCCCTCTACGTATATATTATGTAATAAGGCTTTTTATGTGCCATACAAAAAAATCTTTGAGTTGACTAAATATCCCTTATAGATATTTATTGCATGATGGATAAAATAATCAATTTTAACATAACAATGTTTTCATTATTTTGTCAGAGAGTGCTTATTTTAGATTTGGATAATTAACAGAGTATTCATTTTTTTCTCAGTATTACTTATTTTCAGTTTAAAACATTAATATACAAGAAATCAGACCTTTACTTGCTGAATTAAATGAAAAAAGAAAGTGATTACCTCCAAAGACAGTACTTCATAGTTATAATTAAAGATGGTACACCTCCCTCTAAAAACGTCCTATATGTGTTTTTTTTTTCTTTTCTTTTCTTTATACTTGAATTACTCAGATTGGCTACTTAGTTTCTAAAATTTCTCAGGTAACAATCAAGCAGCATTTTATTTTGTGCTACCATAGTTTTCATAATCATCTTGAATATTTCAGGAAAAAATGTTAACTTTTGAAAATATAGTTTATTAGTTAAAAGGACTGTTGCTAAGAGAGAAGTATGTAATTGATGACTCAAGAATTTTACTCAGAGGAAATGTTGTTGGGGAAAAAAAGGCATCATTCAAACTGGATTTGGAGCATGGATGAGGAATGCCAATTACACAGGCCAATACAAACCCCTTGCATCCATGGAAAATTTTGGTCCTACTATTTCTGGTTCTGGTATAAATAACTTGTGACATTTTGCTATGGTGGAAGTTAAATTTTACATTTATGCTTTATTTACTTAAATTTGAAAGTTTCAAAAAATTTTAGAAACCAGTTCAGCTGTACCCTATTATATACTACAATTTCATAATCTGTAATAATTTAGAACTTGTTCAGTTTTCTATTGTTTCTCATGGGTTTTTGATTTCTTGACCAATATTATTATCACACACAATTGTATCTGCATGTACGTTGTAGAACGAAATTAGATGTAATTATCCCAAAAAGCCTTTATATCCAATTAATAATTAAGAAAGTTTTAAATCTTTCGATTATTTATATTTTTTAGTTATTTAGCCTCATCGGTAGTGAGAGGAGTTGTAAAAACTCAGGGATAGAATGGGACTAGAACAAAAGAAATATTTTTCTTTTCTCTTCTTTTTTCTTTTTTGAGACACAGTCTTGCTCTGTCATCCAGGCTGGAGAGCAGTGGCACGACCTCAGCTCCCTGTGCAACCTCCACCTCCCGGGTTCAAGGGATTCTTCTGCATCAGCCTCCGGAGAAGCTGAGACCACAGGCACATGGCATCATGCCTGGCTAATTTTTGTATTTTTAGTAGAGATGAGGTTTTGCCGTGTTGGCTAGGCTGGTCTTGAACTCCGTACCTCAAATACTCCACCAACCTCAGCTTCCCAGAGTGCTGGGATTACAGGTATTAGCCACCACGCCTGGCCATAACAAGTATTTTCGTCATTTAAGTGCAATTTTTTTAGTCATTTATTTTTAGAGCACAGTTTCTTAACAATAGTGCTACTGGCAGTTTTAAGTGTCTGTGCTGTGAATTATAGGATGTTGAGCAGCATCCCTAGCCTCTTCTTGCTAGATTCCAGTAGCACCTCTAGACATTGCCAAATGTCCCATGGGGGCAAAATTTCCCCCAGGTTAGAATCACTGCTCTCGGGTTATTAGATTAAATGTATAGTCCCCAATGAAATGGTATGTTATAGAAAAAACATCTACTTATAGATAATACCTAGGAAAAAACAAAACTCCTGCACAAGGGACACACCTTTCCTTGGGCTATTAAATATGTAACTATTTGTACACTATGTTTATCTGCTCAGGCTACAATAACAAAATAACATAGACTGGGTGTCTTAAAGAACTAAAGCTTATTTGTCAGAGTTCTGGAGTCTGGAAGTCTGAGATTGGGGTGCCAAAGTGATTGGATTGTGGTGAGGGCTCTCTTCCTGGCTTGCAGATGGCCATCTTTTCAGTATGTGCTCACATGATCTTTCCTTCATGCATACATATGGGGGGGGTGAGAGAAGAGAGAGAAAGAGAGAGAGAAGAGAGAGACAGAGAGATCATGCAAGCCCTCTGATGTCTCTTCTTCTAAAGACACTAATCCTATCATAAGGGCGCCACCTCATGGCCTCATCTAAACTCTCATCACCTCCCAAAGGTCCTATCTCCAAATATCATCACAGTGGGAGTCAGGAGCTCAATGTATGAACTGTGGAGTTGGAGGAACAATTCAGTACATAGCACTTACTCTTTGTGCTCGTGACTGTTTAGTATTAGCAAGTCCAGTTATGGACAACTAGAGAGTTCTACCATGTATTTTTTTCAAGCATTAAATGCACATTTCAAAAATTATTCTTTTCTACTCTGTGATTTCAGCATTATTACATTGGTTTAATTCTTTTTTATTGCTGGGTGGGTAGATTTAACAAAGCATAAATATACTAAGAAACAAAATAATAATTTTTATTTTAGATTACATATTGATATTGTTTGGGCAAACTATTAACATTATTCACTGCATTTCTAATGTGAATATAGTTTTGTATTTTGCAGCCACACTTCCAATTTATCCCTTCTTTTTCTTTTTAAAAAGAAGACAATAGCTGTTTGTACTCTTAGGAACAATTTTTAAAAGTCAAAGCTTATTATTCCTGAAATGTTTATGCATTGCTTACCTTGGTGAGCTTTACTGTTTTCAACAGATAAAGATAAAAATAATCACTGCAATTGTTTTATTATATCCAAAGGGATATTAAATGTTAGAATATTAGAGTGTTCTGGGATTATATATGTGCTAGAGCAACTAATTGGAGAAAAAGAGAAATATATTCCATAGCCAGAAGTTTATAGTATGGTAAACAGAGAGGAAACTAGTTCACAGCAAGAAGCATCTACTCCCAACTGTTCTATAATAGAACAAAATCTCCTCTGCATTAAATAAGAAATAGAGCAAAGGAAAAATTTCTTCTCCTCATCTTCCTATGGCCTTAGCTTTCTTTACTTGAGGAGCAGAGTGAGTCAATATGGTGATATGGAAAATTGGGATATGAGTTTCTTGCCCTACCTCTAATCTTAATTGCCTATGTGACTAGATTTAGGTATTTTTCTCTATTTGGACATTAGTTTCTTCAGTTGTCAAATCATATTACCATATATTTTGATCTGTTTTGTGCTGTCCTAACAAAATATCACAGGCTAGGTAATTTATGGTAATTTATAAAAACAGAAATATATTTCTCACAGTTCTGGAGGCTGAGAAGTTCAAGATCAAGGAACTAGTAGACTAGGGCCCAGTCTCTGCTTCTGAGATGGTGCCTTAAAAGCTGTATCCTTTAGAGAGAAGGAATTCTTGTCCTCACATGACAGAAAGGCAGCAGAGTATTAGTCTTCTCCTGCAAGCCCTTTTTTATAGCAGCTTTAATCTATTCATGAGAGTGCAAGCCTTCATGATCTAAACATCTCTCCATAGTTGGCACTTCCCAACACTGGGATCAAATTTTCAATGCCAGAATTTGGGGGGACATACTTAGATCATAGGACCATAATATCAAACATATTACATATTTATCAATAGTGAATTTGATAGATTATAGTATATTTTTATAATAACTGTATTATATATATATATATATTATAGCTATGTTGCTTATGAAATTATTAAGTGGAAAGAAAAAGCAGATTTTAGAACAGCATATTGCATGATAACATGATGTGAAAATATATGTTGTATAGAAAGACTAGAATAATTAATAGTATTTATCTTTGAGAAATTAGAATGCTCAATATCTGCTTTAATTTGGTAGTGTATCATTTTTAATAACAAATATATTACTTTTATAATCAGAAAAACATCAGACATACTTCTTTGGAAAATAAATGAAGAATTTTGATGCATTTAATAGTTTTCATTCTGTGATCAGTGTGTGTTGGGGGAAATAAGGGCAGAAGAGGGATCCTGTGGATTTCCATCCCCCACCCACTTAATGATAGCAGTCCTCATTTCATTGTTTTTTGCATATCATTACTTACTACATTATCATTTCAATCAATAAGCAGTTTTTATTTATTGCATATCGTTATTCTCCAAAAGATTTTATTTGATGAAAACCCACAGCTGAGAACAAATCAAGCAAACAAACCAAAAGAAAAAAAAAAACTGAACAAGATGATTGCTAAGAACTACTGTGAATTATTAAACAGGGTGGGAAATGAGAACAAAAGCTGTGACATACACATCAGTGAGAATTATTACACATCATGCTGATTGGAGAGACTATTAGCTAATTGAGGGCATGGAAGAGAACCAACATTCAGAATGAGGAATAATAGGAGGACTTTTTTGATAATTAAATTTTTGGGTTTATATTTTTAAATATACATTCTATTTACTTTGTAGAATATATTGGACTTTTTGAATATTAGAAATATATCTCTCTTATCTGACAGAAAAATTTAGGGAGTTCACTAATTTAATTTATTAAGATATTTAAAGCACAGCTATAGGTTTAGACCAAAAGTCTAAACATAATAACTAAAAGTATGCATACTTGATCCAATTGATTATAATAAAATTTTAAATATTTGTATCCTAAGTATAATTTGATACATTTAGTGATATAAAATAGCTAAATATTTTTCTCACTTCTGAGAAAGTTACAGTGTCTTTTCCTCGTCTATTTTGTGAAGGTTAAGTCAAAGCATGCCACAGAATTTTATTGCTCATAAGAAAATGATGGGCATTGTAAATATTATTCTCAGGTGGCTAAAATAAATTTGAGAGATTTGTCATAAACGTTAATTAATGGTGAAGTGTAGCCTTGTGTTTGAGGGGATGTATATGTTCTTGTAAATGATTATTAATCTTATAAGTAATTTCAAAATTCTTTTAAATGGTTTCACACTATGGATGAAGAGTGTATACCATAGGATATCAGAAATTGAAGAAAGTGTATTTGGTATTTATTAACAGATTGATTCAAAATATTTTTAAAGTAAATTAGAGTTAACTTACAAATAAAGATATAACTTTAGTTAGTCCTATGACTATGAAGAATCGAATTTAATTGTCCTAATTAAGATTAGTATGCTATGCTATGAATTTACTATTTTGTTTTGATTTTGATGACGATTTACATATACACTTCGGAAATGTTAAACAAATTTGTATGGAAAATCACAATTTACAAATTTATGTTTGTAAATTGTCAGCAGTTTATAATTCTGAACTTTTAGTGTTTCTACCTTTCAGAATTTTCCCTTTGGACACTTGTTTTCTAGCAGATCTGGATAAAATGTATCAGATATAGCTTTTTACAGTATATTTCTTTAAAAACGTATGTATTTTGGCCGGGTGCGGTGGCTTACACCTGTAATCCCGGCACTTTGGGAGGCCGAGGCTGGCAAATCAAGAGGTCAGGAGTTCGAGATCTGCCTGGTCAACATGGTGAAACCCCGTCTCTACTAAAAATACAAAAAATTAGGTGGGTGTGGTGTTGGGTGCCTGTAATCCCAATGTAATCCTAACTACTTAGGAGGCTGAAGCAGAGAATCGCTTGAACCGTGGAGGCATAGAGGCGGAGGTTGCAGTGAGCCGAGATCAGGCCACTGCACTCCAATGGAGACAGTGCAAGACTACATCTCAAAAAATGTGTATGTGTTTGTGTGTGTGTGTGTGTGTGTGTGTGTGTGTGTGTGTGTGTGTGTGCGTGCGTGTGTGTTTCTATTTAAAAGCCCAGTTTAATGAGTCACAAAAAAAGATAGATTTTCTGAAAAACTATGTTTATTAGCCCTCTGTAAAATAAACACTTTAATACAGCCTTTAATAACATGAACTTTTTAAAAAGCAAAAGAAAAACACTTTTATGTTTTCCTTCATATTCTTCCTATTTCCTAACATTACAACATCTATACTTTTCAATGCTAGTGTAATTTAACAGTTACCTTCACTACCACATCTTTTTCTTTTTCTTTTTTTTTTTTTTTAATGAGACGCAGATTCACTCTTGTTGCCCAGGCTGGAGTGCAATGGCGTAATCTCAGCTTACTGCTAACTCCGCCTCCCGGGTTCAAACGATTCTCCTGCCTCAGCATCCAGAGTAGCTGGGATTACAGTTGCCCACCACCATACCCGGCTAATTTTTGTATTTTTAGTAAAGATGGGGTTTTACCATATTGGCCCATCTGGTCTTGAACTCCTGACCTCAGGTGATCTGCCCACCTCGGCCTCCCAAAGTGCTGGGATTACAAGCAGGAGCCACCATGCCTGGCCATCACCACATCTTTTTAAGCAGTAAAGGAATACATTGAATAATGTATGACTATTATCAGAGGCAAAAATTTAAAACATACTGGTAATGACTCTTTCCTGAGATTTTTTTGTGGGTCCAAATTGTAACTGTAGGTTATGATTCAGTTTTAAACTTCACACATACACAGTCATGCGCGCGCGCGCACACACACACACACTTTTTCCTCACGCACTTTAAAACATTTTTTCAATTATCACATTTTTATTACTGCCCTTTAATAAACAATGCATTTTTAAATGGACGCGTAACTAGGAGACCTTTCAGTTATGGAGGTGAAACGCTCAAGGATTCCACTACAGAATTTTATTTTGAGAGTTAAGTTTGTAATCTTAAGTCAGAACCTTTCAACTAGCTTTACACTGTTTATGTTTTTAAACTTTGAGGTTCTGTATATTAATGTACTCAAATATAGATTCAAAAGAAGCAATGAGAGCATAGTTATTGTAAAAATAAAGAAATGAAACTTGAGATACTTAAATTCTATCAGTTAATAGTAACCATTTGGAGTGTTTATTTATATTTAAGATTTAAAACAAAAGAATAGATTGTGAACTATGAGCTATTTGGAGGGGGATGTTTGGAAATTTTAGTTTATAATTAAATATTTTACTGAATTTTAATAATATCTTCAAAAATGAACTTTATTTTTTATTTTAAAATGTTAATTCTACTTTTAAAATTAAAGCACAATTAAAAATAAATGTTACATCAGGAACATGATTTAGTAATTACCTACATTGTATCTTTTGCAGACTCTTTTTTATTAAATAAATATTACATTTATTAAAATTTACTTTTTACTCTTATAATAGTATATACAATGTTAAATAAAAGTTTTTAACTAGCTGCATTTATTTTCTGGCCATTACTAATATTATCTTTAATATCAAGAGTATTATTTGATCTTATGTTTTTCTTTTAGAAGAGTACGCTTAAAAATAACTTTTCAGGTGTACAATATAGTAGATACATCATTGAGTTGAACCCTTTTTCCTCCTGTAATGTAAATATTAACTCAAGAAAGCCAGGCCACATTTTTAAAAAAATGTTTTGAAATTTATATTCCTTTTCGTGTTATTCAACCTACTTTATTCTCACTCAAAGCAAATACTGAAAATTCTATTCTTATTTGAGTGTAAGTAAACATATAAACAGTCATCTTTCTCCAACCTTTTCAAATGTCATTTACTTTTACTAAGGCAAATTCTCGGCTCATTTGTTAACATTTGAATAGCAAAGCATGGGACTGAATAAATCCACTCGTGGAACTGATGATTTTTGAAAAATTGAAGGCAATTGAAAACCTGAAAGTGTAGCATTATGTGTAATCAGGTTACTATGCATAATAAAAGGAGGAGCTAAAAATAAAAGACTAAGAAATACATATGGCTGACACTTTATCAGAAATCTAGAGAGAGGAGTAATTTTGATTTGATTTTTAAATACTTTCAGAATTCTAACTGAATAAAATTGTATGCTCTTGATGCTTTAATAACAGAATAATTCCTGCATGATAAGAGAAACATTCTTTGTGCATGAAAATCTTATCATGAATTTATCTTAAAAGTAATTCCCCACTTGTTCTACATTCTATTATAATTTATGGTACTATTTCATGTTAGTCATTTTAGAATAGAATATTATAGCTCCATGTGTGATTTACATAAAAATGGACAGCTGTAAGTACTTTTAAATCCTCTTTCTTTTTCATATTTAGGAAACATTATGAACAGAAAAGTAATAGATTAGGTATACTCAAACATTATTAAAGTGTCAGCCTACTTTCTTTCTTTTTTTTCAGGAGAATTAATTGCATATATTCCAGAAAAGGCTTATCTCAGCAGTAATTACTCTCCTAGTCAGCTCTGTGAGACAGATGTAGAGTGTGAATGTGACAGTATCCTGTGATACATAATGGAGATTGCCTCCAGTTTCTTACATACTCCAGTACCCTGATGAAGAGCTGCCAGAAAGATACAATCTTTAATATTCAATGGAATTTGCTGTAACAATAGTACATATTTGTTAAAGTCTTTATCACAAAAGGTTGTCATATTGCAGTACAGTGTGAATATAAAAAAAATAATTGGTGTATGATTTAAATGCCAGTAGGAAGGTGTTTTACCTTTAAGGGATAAACAGAGTTAAATATATTCAACCATATTGTAATCAAATTAGGCATGTAGTTGAAATTTATAAAGTTAAATAGTTGAATATATTGGATATTTTAAATGTGGTATATATGTCATACAATTTACAAACTATCTTCTTTATTTTATACCTCTTTTGTTATACTATCAAGATTAGAGTACTTAGAATAACTTTTCAAACAAAACAATTTAAGTAGTCAGTGGGACATAATGATACCCAAAGACAGAAAAAAATACAAAACATGTTCCTGAATTATCATGGAAATTAACAGTATGCAGAAGGGGAAATATGTATTTTTTGTGTTTGTAAGTATGGGCTGTCAAAAACAAAATTACAGTACATTTAGTTTAATGATTGAGTTGGCTTTTATTAGCAATTTATGAATTGGTGGCATCTCATATAAAGATTTAGAAAAGGTCCTCTTCTGGAAATGGCAGAACAATTGTTTTTTATGTAGTAGTTTGAACAAGAACAAGGAAACAAGCAAATGCAAAAAGTGGATTGTTTAACGTCAAGTTACTTCATGTTACTTTCCTCATAAGAGTTAAAGTGGAGGAAACTTCCTTATCATGCCCAATACAACTAGCTTGTTTGGGATTTGGCTATCATTTTTTCATGATTTTTTGGAAGGTCAGGAAAATAAGTTGCCTTCAGTTTGATGACGTGGAATCTTAACGTGAATGACTCCATTTTGGTTCAGTCTTTTGGAGTTTAGTACACAAGCTCAGTCCAAAACAATGACAACGTACTTTATTTAACAGTATGTATATAAATAAACATGTAATGTTCTACTTCACAATAAAGTATGTTTAAAAATTTGAAAGTCAATCTGAGCCAGGGACTTTGACTGGAACAAGTTTTAACATGATGAAGGACTAGAGTGATATCTGTCCTCAAGGAAATAAAGGGAGATGGGCATACATAACTTGAATAAAATTAGCCACTAGTTGCTGAGCTCATAACCTTTGACAGGTACTGTGAATGCTTTAGGTTTATTATTGCCTTTACTTTTTATAATAAAATTGAGTAATAAATATTATTACTCCCAATTCATTCATAATAAACTAAAATTCAGGGAGATTATGTGATTTGTTTAACTCTGCATAATACATGACAGAGTTAAGATTGGGAGTAAAATCTTTCTGACTTGATGCACATATTATTTTCCCTACTATATCAAACATATTTATAAATTACAGAGAGATGAGAGCAATAAAACAGAATAATACAGTTGACTTTTGCTACATATCAATACTGAAATAAAAATAATAGCTACTATTTATTGATTGGTTACCATTCATCTGGTAGTAGCAGTCAGACTTCGGTGGTCATGGCAGAAACTCCTGTGATAGTGTTACTGGCAAAGCCAATCTTCCAGAGGGTGGGGTCTTCCCCTGTTCAGCACTGCAAAGCCAATATGTGCAACTGAGAATGCACATCGAGCAGTTCAGGCTTTATATGTTGGCCACGGAATTGAGAAGTGGGAGCATAGCTCACAAATGAACTTCTCAGCTCCTGAGAGCTGGAAAGTCGCAGATAGAGGGCTGCTTTAATTATAAGGTATTGAGCATTAAAAGCAAAGGGAGGGGATGGGTGCAGTGGCTCACACCTGTAATCTCAGCACTTTGGGAGGCTGAGGTGGGCAGATCACAAGGTCAGGAGTTCGAGAACAGCCTGGCCAATATAGTGAAACCCTGTCTCTACTAAATATAGAAACATTAGCCAGGTGTGGTAGCAGATACCTGTAGTCTCAGCTACTCAGGAGGCTGAGGCAGGAGAATCGCTTGAATTCAGAGGCAGTGGTTGCAGTGAGCAGAGATCATGCCACTGTACTCCAGCCTGGACAATAGAGTAAGACTCTGTTTCAAAAAAAAAAAAAATCTCAGAACCAGAGTGCTGCCTTCCTTTTATGATTTCTTCTGGTCATTGTCATGAGGATTAACTTTCATGGCACTCATGAGAGTTTCATTTAGCATGGAAATGAGATTATAATAAAGTTAGAGTTTCTTCAGAGATCAAGTGAGCTGCCATCTTGGATACCACCGGTTTCAACTGGTCTGCTCAGCTGGGGAACTTCTGATCATAGACATCCTGTTCTTTAAGAGTTAAGGTGCGGTAGCAATTTAGCTATACCATGTAGGCATTACACTGAGTAATGATAACAAAACAGAAAAATCTATTTTATTGAAATCATCTACAGCCACTTTTCCCAGCCTTGGAAGTGAGAATGGTGGTTTTCATCAAAAAAGGCATAGGATATCACAGACACATTTAATGTCATTTTAGTTACCATGTCCTATTTCATGGACACTCTTTATATCTAAGTTAAACACTTTATTACTTGTAAAATCATGGCTTAGCATTATCAAAGAAATGAAAAGAGAACAATTTGAGTGTCTTATCTAAAAGCTGTGTAGGGTAGGGAAGAATTTTCTTTTGTCCTCTGAGAGTTTAATAATTGAGTCTATTAAATAATCTGACAATGGGCAGATTAATAGGAGAACAGTTACACAGATTTATCATGTGCACCAGGGCACTGCAGGAAAGACAAGTGAACACCCAAAAACCAAGTGAGATTTATAAGCTTATATACCTTCTTTGTAGGGCACAGGGAAAAGGGGATGTAAGCAATTTAAAGGAGAGTAAATGGTTTTGGGAAAAATGAATGGGCCTTTAGAAGAATACATGGTGGTTTGTGACAGAGTTGTGTGTGTGGTGCTGACATCTCGTCTTCCTCTCCAGTGATAAGAGTTAATTTTCCCTGGTTGATGCAACCCTCAGGGAAAGGATTGGCAACAGTTGAGTTATTTTTGGAGGAAGCATCTTTAGCCAGATAAGGGGAGCTCCGAGAAAATGTCTGTCTATATCCACCATACCTCAAGTGCCCTCAATTTGAAGTAATTAGCATACCAAAGTGGCATATTTTGAGGTTGCATTTTCTGAACTCTTTCAGCTGAGAAAGCAAGTTTTTTTAGTGACTTAAAATATATCTTTATATTTTTATGACATATGTGAATACAATATCTACATACTTATCCATAAGTCTATTTTATATCACTAAGAAATCTCCCATAGTCAGCCAACTACAGAGTGAGAGAATAGTCAAAAATGAGGAGAAGCACTAAATCCAAACAGCAAGAAGTATCTCATATCTTCTGATGAAATATTTTACTCAGTGGATGAACAAAACAAGAATGAATAGGCTGGAGACTGTTTTTTAAAATTTAGTTCCATCTCACTTTACAACTCTTTGAGCTATTCCTAGAACTATTTTAGTTTCTGTAAGGAATAAAAAGGAGGATTTTACCAGTTGTAATCCCCACTACACCATGTTGGCCAGGATGGTCTTGATCTCTTGACCTTGTGATCCGCCCACCTCAGCCTCCCAAAGTGCTTAAGAAGCTTGAGCTTAAGGGTTTCCCTGTGTGTCCCCTTTTTTTCTTCAAATGTGCCTTTACCATTACTTGTTTTGCTCTCTCGTTGGTGGGCTCCTTAATGATGGCAGCCTTGTTCTCCTGTGGCCTCAACATCTAACAAAGTAGGCAATTAGTAAATATTTGAACGAATGAATAAAATTTATATTGTATTTTTTGCTCTTACATTTGTTAGGGGAACTTATAGAGAATAAAGCAAGACAATGTCAAATTATTAAATTATATAAATGAAAGATGGGAATGAAAGTGAACGAAGACTGTGAGTATAGGTATATAATTTCCTAGAGGAATGGCTAGATGCCAAACAAGCATGTGGGGATATCACCTAGAAAACTTAAATACAAAATGGGTATCACTGTAAATAATGGCAAGAAAATAAGTGGAGGAAAACAGAGCTATGAAATGATCTGAAGGTGAGTAATCGAGAGAAACGATAGAAATAGAAAGGGTAAAGTCAAAATTGATTTTAATCTAAAATAGTCTAAAAATAAAGGAAAAACTAAGAAAACAGCATTGAAGAAAATCAAGAAAACTTTTCAAAAATTTAGAAAGTGCTAAGATCATCTGCTTACCTTCATTTCACCAGAAAAACATCTTAATGAAATAATACAATTTGAAGGGTCTCTTGAAAAGCTAATTTTTTTGGCCTGGCACGGTGGCTCATGCCTATAATCCCGGCTCTTTGGGAGGCTAAGGCAGAAGGATCATCTGAGGTCTGAAGTCCGAGACCAGCCTGACCAACATGGTGAAATTCCATCTCTACTAAAAATACACAATTATTTGGCATATGCCTATAATCCCAGCTACTTGAGAGACTGAGGCAGGAGAATTGCTTGAACCCAGAAAGTGGAGGTTGCAGTGAGCCAGGGTTGTGCCATTGCACTCCAGCCTGGGCAACAAGAGTGTCCAGCCTGGGCAATAAGAGTGAGACTCTGTCAAAAAAAAATGTAGCTGATTTTTTAGATAAAATGGTCTATAATGTGAACAATTCATAATAGAAAATGGCTATGGGTAAGAAGTTAATGAGACTGGAGAAAAAGACAGCTACACTAAAACATAAGTACAAATGAAAGAGTAAAAATAAATTTAAAATGCCAAACATATTCAGAACCTATATTCATATTCATGAAAGTATTGGTAGTGGTGGTAGAGATCCAAGTTGCCATGAGTTTCCTGTGGCTTATCTGTATGGGTCCATAGCAACTTCAGCCTTTGCCTCCTCAGAAGAAAGAATTTGACTGAGGGGCATAAAGCAGACAAAGAGACTGAGGCAGTTTCTAAGCAGCAGTGGAAGTTCATTTTAAAAGGCTTTACAACATGAAAGAAAGGAAAATTTGCTTGGAAGAGACACAAGCAGGTGCCTGAAGGTCCACGAGAGAGTAAAAGACAGCAAAAAAGAAGTCTTAGGCTGGGCACGGTGGCTCATACCTGTAATCCCAGCACTTTGGGAGGCTGAGGCGGGCGGATCACGAGGTCAAGAGGTCGAGACCATCCTGGCCAACATGGTGAAACCACATCTCTACTAAAAATAAAAAACTTAGCCAGGTTTGGTGGCACATGCCTGTATTCCTGGCTACCCAGGAGGCTGAGGCAGGAGAATTACTTGAACCCTGGAGGTGGAGGTTGAAGTAAGCTGAGATTATGCCACTGCACTCCAGCCTGGTAACAGAGCCATTTCAAAAGGAAAAAAAATTAAAAAAGAGGTCTTTAACCTTGATCCTAGAACTTTATAGGTTGGCCTCTTTCCTGTGATTCTTCCCCTAGGGTGGACTTCCTGCATGTACAGTGCTTTCCTTACCCTTTGGAATTGAGCACGTGAAGTGTGTTTAGGGAGTTATATGCATGCCTAGCTGAGGCTTCCTTCCTTTTTCCAGTGGCATGTGCCCTGAAAACATCACACTTCGCCATTTTGTCTCAATACTCATGCCTAAGAAGCTGCTTCTCCCTGAGGTCTGCATATAGTTAACACTTCTAAGGTTAGCAGTTGTGGACCATCAGGAGATTCTCTCCCTTGCAGCCAAATTATCATTTTTAGGGAGGCAATGCAATAGTTGGCAAACCATCACCGGACATTTCTAGTGGGTAGGGGAGAGCCCACTCCTGCCCTGCTCATGCTTAACTACCTGTAACAGTATAAAACGTTGAGAAGTATATGAAGCAAGTAAGTGCTCTATGTGTCAATATTATGCTATGCAATTACTCATGTTTCTGATCCTTGACCATACTTTTTTCTTTCATATTGAGGAAACTGTGTCTTGAAGATGTTAAATAAATTTGTCAAAGCTACAAATTCAAAGAATCTAAGCATATGCAAATTAAATTTTACTATGTTTGCTATAGAGAAGTAAAAAGTGCAGTGTAAAATTTCTTAACTCAAATTATTTCTCACCATTAATAGCATATACAGGCTTGTGGAGTGTCAGGGTGAGAGGAACAAAGCAAATAGAGACCAGTCAACTTGATGGTTATGGGGATTTCTGAGTTATTTAATTTCATGGCACTTTATTGCTTTGGAATGAGAGATCCTTAAAATTCTTCTAATTGACACAGACACAACTGCCAATTTTTCTCTTTTACTAAATTCCCAATCTCTCATACATTTTGCAGCTTTTGGTTTATTACACAGCCATCCAAGATGAACTGAAATCAGTATTTAGAGACCCCAAAGATTTGAGGCTGCCAAACACACACTTTCTTTTTTCTCTATTGCATAGCTTTTGTTAATTGTCCTTGGTCTATGAGCAAACAACTTTGGTATAACACTAAATTGCTATTTAAAAAGTGACATATGTATTTTAATAATAAATGCTGAGGAGTGAATCGTTATCTGACATCAATATAACAGCCCATCCATATAAGCTCCCCTCCCACTGTCCTTTGTGCATATTAATCTGTAAGCATTTACTCAGTCCTGTATTCCAGTTACTGTTCCCAACAATTCTGTATGTTATATTGGTTTTACTGTGTCAGTCTCAATATATTGCAAACAGGGGAACTATCTCATTAGCTAACAAGCAGCAGGAGAGTGACTAAGGTATGCATCAAGGTGGGCCTACACTGCCTTTGCCACTGAAGACCGATTTCTTTATGCTTGATATGCAAAGGGATGCCATTATGGAGAAAGCAAGGTAGAGTTGAATATTTGAAGAGGTATTTGATTATTGATTTTTACTTCTTAGTGTGTTTGACTTTTTCAGTGAAGAATAATATGTACTGTATTCATTGTTTTCTATTATTTTGCACACTGAGATATTGGATTGAATAGCCTATCTTATTATAATCTGTCATTTAAAAAAACTATAATTGTATAATTTCCATAGATGAATATTTATATATTTTTTCCTCCCTGAACTTTGCCACAATAAGCATATTTGTTTTAGCAAACATTGATAACCTGCTAGGAAAATGACAATATGCCTATTACACTGCTCAAGATTGGCTACATAATTTGTTTGAGTTATCTACAATATGTTGCAAAAGGCAGACACTTGGCAAGTTTAATGCCATCAATCTGATGTAATTGAACTTAAGATTGGATGAATAGCACTTCTTTCATCCTTGAAACTTTGAACACAACTGTCATTATCTCAACAATGAATACTGCTTAAAGAATGTTCATTATTTGCATATCATTTTGAAGGATATTTATTTTCCACAAAATAATACCCTTGACTAAATCTTAGGTAAAACTTAGTTTAGACTATATTTTTGAAACCTTTTTGAATGAAAGTTATCTAATAGCAGAAGAGGGCAAATGTTACCTAATATTCCACTACCCTGATATAACCTTTTCCATATATTCATATGTTTCTCCCTCCTCCAATTTTTATGTAGTTGAAATGATAATAGCTGTATGTTTTGTACCTTGCTTTCTAAATAATTGTATATTACATATGTTTTATATGACTATTTTCTTAAAGTAAATGTTCAAAACTAAGACTAGTGGAGTAAAGGGAAAGACAGTCTGTTTACAAGCGTCAGGTATTACTATGTGACTCTTCTTTTCCTAGTTCAGTGTTATAAGTAATATTTAGGAATAATGTTACCTTTTGTCAGTTGTCAATTACAACAAGCATATATTAAAGGGATTGCCTTCTTGAAACAAAATGAAATTTCAGTGGCTTTATTTTTAAAGTTTTCTCTCCTAGTAAAAATGTCTGCAAATAAGTAGAAAATTCTTTATTTCAGTTGCATATATTCAACTACAGCTATAGGTATAGATACAGATAGAACATGTAATGATAGAAGCAAAACTCTGGCAATATTTTTCTAAGCTGCAGTGAATGAGCACTCTATGTAAATAATGAAGCTTTTGTTTTCTAGTGTGTGAAAAAGTGCTTCTTAAAAAAAAAAACTAAAGAATTTAAGCAACTTCATTGCTCTGAGTTGACATTTTTCAATGTTTGATGATTCCTCTTTTATTATGTATACTAAACTATGGCTACGAAAGTGCACCATCTTTGAGATTCATAAAAAAAGAAAATAGTGATTTTGTTTGTTTGTTTGTTTGTTTTGGAGACAAAGTCTTACTCTGTCACCCAGGCTGGAGTACAGTAGCCCCGTGTCCACTCACTGCAGCTCTGTCTCCTGGGTTCAAGCAATTCTCCTGCCTCAGCCTCCCAAGTAGCTTGAATTACAGGTGCCCACCACCATGCCTGGCTAATTTTTATATTTTAGTAGAGAAGGGGTTTCATCCTGTAGGCCAGGCTGGTCTCGAGCTCCTGACTACAGGTGATCCACCCACCTCGGCCTCCCAAAGTGCTGGGATTACAGGCATGAGCCACTGCAGCCGGCCATTTTTTGGAAACATTTCATATCAATCATTAAGCAAATGATCATTATTTCTTTTGACAGTTTAAAAGCTGCAGAAAATTTCCATATTCCTACTTTAATTAGAAACAGTTGACAATTAAAAATTCACACCAAAGGATGCTGACAAAGCCAATCTTTGTCAACACTTTATAGATTTGTCCTTCTAGAACTAAGTGGTGTGTACTTCTTGAAGAACACATTATGGAACAATAAAATCGCAACATTATTTATAGTGTTCTTCTGTAGAAAAATTAGTAAACTTACATTTGTAAAGAATATATTTTCTGTGTATAAATGGAAAGAACCAAATCTAATAATCAATATATTTTATCATATTTGTAGTCATCTGTGAGAGAACAGGAAGATACTAAGCAATTGGTGTTACTTTAAAGGCAATGATCTTTCATTATTCAGGGCTTTTCTAATAACCTAATGGGCTTATCTTAATTTTCTGTGCTGCTGTAACAAAATATTTGAGCCTGAGTAATTTAGAAATAATAGAAATTTAATTCTCACAGTTTTGGAAGCTGAGACTCTAAGATCAAAAAGCTGGCAGGTTTGGTGTCTGGTGAGGGCTTTTTCTCTGCTTCCAAGATGACACCTTGTTGCTACTCTGTGTCTTCAAATGGAAGAAAGGACAAATAACAAAAGGGGTCTACCTCAGTTTCTCCAGCCTTTTTATTAAGGGACTAGTCTTGTTCATGATGACAAACCCTCCATGGTTTAATCACATCCTAAATGCCTCACCTCTTAATAGAGTTGCATTGAAAATTGAGTTTCAACATAAATTTTGGAGGAGACACAAACATTCAAACAAGAGCAGGACGACTTCCCTTTCTCTAACATAAGGACAGTCCCAGAGAGTCTCTGAAGTTATGATGCCTACAGATAGCCATCTTATGATGCCTGTTTCTCGGGTCTTTCTTTTTTTAGCAGTAATAAAAGACTTATAATAAGGTGTTTGTGCATACCTATGAATACATTTCATTTGTTTACTACAGGCCAGCCACCTAAGAACCAGTGTATAAAATGGTTCATGACCCACTAGCACTCAAATATTTATTTAATGCATAAATGAGTACATTATTCTAAGTAGACAAAACACGTTTTTAATTTCTCAATTAAACAAACCTTACAAACTTAGTAGACAAAATACATTTGTAATATCTCAATTAAACAAACAAACCTACTGCTGTGGCTTGAATATGTCCCCCAAAAGTTGATTGTGCTGAAAACAATCCCCAATACATACTCGTTGGAAGGTGAGGCCTACCCTCCTCCCAGCAATTGGCCTCCATCCTCATGAATGGATTAATGTCATTACTGGGAATGGGTTATTCAATTGGAGAGTGAGTTATTTTAAAGCTAATCCAGCCCCTGGGGCCTCTCTTTGTCAACTCTGTTTGCTTCTGCTTTCTGACCTTCCACCATGGGGTGATATACACTAGATGCCAGTGCCATACTCTTGGACTTTTCAGTCTTCAAAACCATGAGCCACATAAACTTCCTTAGGAATTGCTTAAGGAAGTCTGCAGTATTCTGTTATAGCAACAGAAAATGGACTAAGAGAATTTTGATGTGTTCAACTGTAAGTGAATTTTTGTGTATTGTTACAGTTTAAAGGCAGTCCCTTGTAAGATTCCTACAATCAGCCCTCATGGAAGCCTCAAGCCTATTTTCCTTCCTAGTACTCATAAGGTGATTATTAATAATCAGGATAAAATCCAAAGTGAATAATTTATTTCTTGCTAAAGAAACTTTTTAAAAGTTACTAGGATTCCACACATCACTCTCAAAGGGTAAATCAAATACTAGCAGCTTAATAAGTTGAATAAATAATTGATAATAAATACCACATTGATGCTAGATGCTACTTGATGTAATAGTTTCAATACAGTCTCCCTCTTCATGTTGAAATTCCTTAGCTATTTACAGTGCAGAGAGAAAAAATAATTATTCTAAGAGTAGTAGTAAACAGTTTTCAGGTGTTTATCACTGATACAAATTAAGAATTATGTCTATATTTTATGTAATTGTATCATACAGCTGTATGCAATTTTATAGTATTGTTATTGGGGGAGTACCCAGCTCATAGGTTCTTGGCCTCTGTAACCCTGAAGAATGGGGAAAGGGGCCCCAGAGGCATGGTGAGTTTACCATCTGAATAAAATCATGGACCCAAAGAGTGTTGTGGAAGAGTGATTTATTAGACAGAGAGAGAGAGAGAGAGAGAAAGAGAGAGACAGAGACCGAGAGAGAAGACAGCAGACAGCTTCCATGCTGTTGTCGGAGGGGAACCCAGAGCAGGAAATCCATTCCGGTAAGAGCAGCTGAAGTTTTAACCCTTGAGTTATTCCCTCCCTATTCATGGTCTTGTCCAATGAAAGGAGTTCTTTCAAACTTCCTCAGGAGTGATTGATCTTTGACTCTGATACGATTGGCTACTTGTTCTACCACCCTGAGTTACAGAGCCCCCACCTCCCAGAGCTTTCAGTGGGAATTTGGAACAAAAGGGCCCCAACTGGCTTTTCTGCATGCAGAAAGATTAGACAAAGAATTTTACCTGGCCCGCATGGAGGAGGTGCTTAAAGAGCCCCAGTGGCCACAGGTGGGGAGCAGGGAAGTTCCTGCATTTGAAACCTTTCTCCTAGTGGACTTGGGAAGAGAAGTTCTTTAATATAGTCCCTCGGTCCCCCCTCTGAACAGGAAAGTCCAACTGCTGTTGGGACACAGGTGTCAATTACTATCTAGCTACTTCCTGCTGACTTGGGGCATAGAAGGGGCCCTGCAGTTGAGGTTTCCTCCAGAAGGGAGTTTTCCAGGGATGCAGATTTATCCAGAGGTCCACAATGGAACTCATGAGTCAGGGACATCTGGGATTCCATTTGCAGGACCATTTGTAGCCTCATTGCCTCAATTCTAGAAGAAACAAATTGACAAGAAGGTTAAAGATGAGAGGCCTGAAGGTCAGCAATAATAGAATGGTTATAAATGGGCCTAGAAGAGGGTAGAGCCAGGACAGCCAGTTGTTAAACAAGCTCCATGATCCTATCTCTTGGAGATCATTAGCCCTGAGTTCTTTAACTTTGTGTAAGACAATACCTGAGTGGTTTACAAAGTAGCAGCACTCTGCTCCTAAAAAGAGACAAGTTCCTCCTCTCTCTGCTGTTAGCAGATCCGGGGCTCTTCTGTTTTGAAGAGCCACAGCAGCTAACAAGTTAAGCTGCTTCTGCAGAGTTACAAGAGAATCAGCAACCTTTTCCATGTCATCGTTAACTCCTGAGATAGCTTACAGTAAAACTGAGTAGAAGTAGCAATTCCTCCAATGCCCCTACCTAGTCCTCCTTTATTCTGGCCCCCACTATGAAAGAAATAATTGGGGTTCGAGTATGGCATGGCTGGGGGTACTTTGCAGTTTGCTTAGACTAGAGATTACTTTCTGACGACGCTGTTCCTGTGCCAGATCTTGAACTCCACCCCCATCTGACATTCCAACATGGGTAAAATATGTCTAACAAGTGGTGGTTCCCTTAGCAGCTGGACAATTAGGCCCAGTTATTGTTCCTGACCAGTAGGTGTGTGAGTTGTATGTGCACAGGGAAGCAGATGTATAGCAATTTTTGTGCATATACATGTAAGATATGAAAGAAGGAGGTGGTTGATGGTACCTCCTGAACCAGTCTTGGAGTGAGAAATCATGGGTGCTTCTTCCAGGAAGATTATAGCTAGTACTATGAGCTTTACAGTTACATGTAGGGTGTGCACAAGTGGATAGGAGGAGTGGGGCTAAAAAGAGGATAATGAGAACCACAGGAGAGGTCATGGTGAGGGAGTGATAATATCAGAGGGAGAAGAGGAGAGCTATTAGAAGTATAGTTAGGCAGTAAGCCATGGATAAGGAGAGTTTATGAGATGTAGGCCAATCCCTAGGGGTGACTGTATAGAATCTGGTCGCAAATAGTAAAGTTAAGAGAGATAGTCCTGTTAATGCCAGGATGTAAGTTAGACTCATGAGTAGTTACTTACCTGGGGATCTTGTCAGAAGAGCAAACATAGATCCTCTAACAGCTCGCAGATGTATGAAGGGCCATATCCTGGAATTTCAGACTGTGGAGTGAAAGGCCTGTGATTTTCTTCAGGAGGTGTCCAAGGCTTTAGCTGAGTGTGATGAATCCACGAGTCAATTCCCACCACTGTAACTGCCATTGGGGTAGACAGAATGACTGAAAATGATCCTTCCCAAGATAGACCTAGAGAGGAAGAGTCTGAGGGGAGAGACTTTATAAGCACCAAGTCTCCAGGGCAAGACAACTCTTTCCCTTTCCCCTAGGGTGTCCTTCAGGTAGTCCTAAGAGCCTATTGGTGCTTAGCCAAGGAGGTTATATATTTTATTAGACTGCCATTTCCTTGTCCTATATGAGACCATTAGTAAGTAAGGGGTGTCCTTAAAGCATCTCATAGGGACTGAGTTCTATTTTCTGAGGAAAGTTTTGAGCCCTTAAGAGTGCTATTGGTAATAGGGAAGGCTGAAGGCCATGAGAGGTGGGTTTCCTGTGCCATTTTCTTTAGGTGTCTTTTAAGAATTTCCTTCATCTTCTTCACTTTCCCTGAGGACTGAGGCCTCCAAGCACAGTGGAGATGATACTGTATTCCTAATGCTTTGGAAATTCCTTGGGTCACTGCAGCTTTGAAGGCAGGGACGTTACTGCTTTGACGACAGTGAGGGAGTCCAAATCTAGGGATTGTTTCAGTAATGAGGACTCTTATTACCTCTTGGACTTTTTCTGTTCTATAGGGGAAAGCCTCAACCTAGTTTGTGTAGATATCTACACATACTAGCAGATATTGATATCCCTGAGACTTAGGAATGTTGGTAAATTCCACTTGCCAGTCCTCACCTGTGTAATGACCAGTTCACCGTTCCCCAGGAGGAACTTTGGGATATGCCAGAGGATGGTTTTTCTGGCATATTTCACATCTTTTGACTATTTGTTGGACAGCCTTGAAGAGACCTTTTTTTCTAAATATAGATTTAGCCATTTGATATGTATTCTCTATACCCATATGGAAGGTTTGATGTAGGGTTTTAAGTACTTTCCACTGGCTGGCAGCAGGTAGGAGTACTTTTCCCTCCTCAGTAGCTAGCCATCCTGAAGGAAGAAGACAATGTCCCTGGGAGATTGCCCACTCTACCTCTTCTGATGAGTTCTG
>CAUYQU010024348.1:0-82339 GCA_963574635.1 Cheracebus regulus | reverse complement strand
TTTTCTTTCTTTTGCTGTTTCTTTCTCCTTTTCTCTCTTTTTCTAAAATCTCTTCCTCTTTCTTTCTCTTTCATTTTTTTCTTTCTTTTGTGGTTTCTTTCTCCTTTTCTCTCTTTTTCTAAAATCTCTTCCTCTTTCTTTGTCTTTCATTCTTTTTTTCTTTCTTTTGATGTTTCTTTCTTTCTCCTTTTCTCTCTTTTTCTAAAATCTCTTCCTCTTTCTTTCTCTCTTTCATTCTTTTTATTCTAAAAAAAAAAAGAAATATTGAATGAACATAATAGTTAATCGTGAATTAATTCTTTCTAAATGACATGTGGTCATCATTAGAAACATTAGTTTTTGCCACTTATAGTCAGTACAAATTAGTTTAATCACATTATTCTCATCCTAACCCTGCTAAGAGGAGCTAACCCTGAAGGAATAAGAATTTCACTGGGGGAAAAAAGAATAATTTGGGGGAGTAGGGTCACTTTAGAGGGATGGAGATTTCACCAGGAAGAGACACAGGAGGGTAGTTGGAACCATTGAAAAAGTGGTACCAGACATTTGTCATTCAAAGCAGAAATGAGGAAGACAAAGAGGTGAGACTGGGTTGCATAAAGGAACAAAATAGTTGCTAATCTAACCCTGTGCCTATGAAGGTATAAGTTAGCAGCTGAGAATATGGTTTTGGAATTTAAATCCTATGTTTATTATTTACTGGCTGTGTTGTCATGGGAAACTTAATCACTCTACAATTCTCCTCTCTAAAATGGACATAGCAATGCCTAACTCACAAGACTGTTAAAGATTAAATAAGGGCTTATAGAAAAAGCATGTAGCACCATGCTTTTATAAGTATTTTATATGTAATAAGCACTCAAATGGTAGTATAGCTACTAATTGTTACAATGCTATCCTATAATTATAATTTTTGTTAAGATTCTTTTTGAATTTTGTTAGAATTTTTTTTGATGGAGTCTTGCTCTGTCACCCAGGCTGGAGTGCAATGGTGCGATCTCATTGCAAGCTCCACCTCCCACATTCAAGTGACTGGAGATTTTTTTAACTTCTTCTTCTTTTTTTTTTAATCCTCTAGGTTATTTAGCTATTCTGAAATTTTGAAGTTACTAAAAAAAAAACACTTTCATCTGGATTGGTAGAAATCACTAAATCAACAAAGATAATACGTGAATCATCAGCTGCTGACTTAAGAAAACAGCACAGCTCATAATTTCTCTAAAACTCAGAGAATGAAGAGAAATAGACCTGTGTAAAGTAGGGTGAAATCCTCTACCCAAGCAATTGTCTTCCAAAAACATAAAAGCATAAATCTTTTATGTCACCCCCTGCTAAAACTCAGCTTCCCTTAGAAAAGCATCCAAACTCTTGCTCAAGCCTCCCAGGATCCCTGCTCAGGGCACTGGCATCCTTTTATTCCTCTCTCCCTGGCCATTCACACGCATGGTTTCCTCTGTCCCCAAGATCTTCACCGGGGGCTTCCATTCAGGACTCTACTCAAATGCCACTTCCTAAGGGAAAGTTTCCCAGCCTAACTGAGCGGAAACAATTGCTTCTTCTCAGTCACTCTAGGACCCTTCACTCTGTTTTACTTTTGCCTTAAATTACTCATCATTAACAGAAGTAAAATCATCTACTTATTTTACTTATTTTGAAACCTGCTTTTTTCCCCCCGTCAACATCATATTTTTGAGAGCTTTTCATGTTGGCATATTGATTTGGTCTATTTCTTTTAACCCCTGCATTAATATTTCACCTTATGACTGTACAATATTGAATGTATGCATTCCTCAATTAATGGCTATTTAGACTGTTTCTCTTTTTCAGTGTAAGAAAGCCACAGTAAGCAAGTAAGCACCCTTGTACACATCTTTCTGCATGTGTATGAGTTTCTCTAGGGAGGTATTTACCTAAAAATGTAATTTTAAGGCAATAGGGAATATCTAACTTGAGCTGAGCATAGAATGCTAAATTGGTCTCCACAGTGGTTGCCTAGGTAATGGAATTTGCAGGAACCATCTTTACACTTGTCTGCTACGCACCTTGACCATCACCTCAGCCTGGTAGATGGTGGCAGTCTACGGGCAGTCTGCAATCACAAAAGGTACAGTCATATGGTGTTTGTTCTGCTCTCTTTAACTCAGCAAGTGCCTCAATCAACCCAGCCACTGAAGGTGAAAGAGAAAGGAAACCATGTGACAGCAGCAGCTAAAAGCCCTGGATTCATTTATACTACCTCGCAACAATGGCCTTTTCTTCTTAACTATGAATAGCTCAATTATAAGTAATGTTGTTATTAATAAGTCAGCCTGGTAGCTATATTATATAGTAAAATATTTCTTTGCAAAGACGTTCTTTTCAAGGGACTATAAAAACCAAATGATTCCTTTTCAATTCCTGATCATAAACTCTTCAATTTTTGGGACTCCTTAGCTTATAATGTGATAATGAGAACCTATATTTGAAATAGCTCTAAGGAGCTTTTCCTACAAAAATGGGTATCAATATCTTTGGAGGTAAAATGTGAAGGGAATAGGAAAATAGAAATCTACCCACATATAAATAATAGCTACAATTATAATTATTTCATATGCCAGCTATTACGATGATGGTAGCTTATAATGCCGAAAACGTGGCACTAGGAAGTATATAAGCAATTTATTATTTAATGTGGCTTCTTTATATCACTAGGTAGGTCATTTTTTCATATGTGCTATGACACAGACTATATGTATAAGATATGGCCTACGTGTCCTCCATATATTAGCAGAGGACTTCGTAGGACAGGAATAATCTGTGATAGCTCATATTTTAACAAATCCAAAGCTCTCTAGTTTGCACAAAATGAAAAATGAAATCCAATGGTGATGGACTCGCACTGACCTATCCTCAGTCTTACCCAATCACTCATGTCTAACAGAACATTGCTAACTGTCTGTTGTCTAAAAGCAAAACGAAACAAAACAAAACAAAATTGAAATCACTAACTTTGTGTTTTCTGACTAGAAAAGGTCTAATTAGCTCCATTCTCTAATATTCACTGTGTTAAAATAATTCCATCTCAGATACCCTGAGTGCACTAATATTTTTATATTTTGTGTGTCAAGACATCCTTTCAAGTACTGTGCCTATGAATCAGAGAGAGAGCACCTATGTTTAGTTTTCTCTGAAACATTTAGGATTGTGCTAAACATGAACTCTCTGGATAAACGTTTGTGGCTATGGTTTATGACTTGTCCCAGCAGGTGGCCCAGGCCTACCATATTTTCTGAGCAGTGCACTGGGAGAGATCCTCAGAATCCCTAAGTCCCTCAGCCCTGAAATCTGGCCTGTTCTAAAATAGAATCAGTACAGTCTTAGATGGCTCTGCAGGTGGTTGACATTTAAGCTCAGCTTTAAAGCCAGGATACAAATGCCAAAGAGACCAGAACCAAGTCTTCATCTCTTGTATTCCCACCAGTATGTAGTTTTAGGTTGAGCAGATCCAGAATGAACATCCATAAATGTCTAGCTACTGTAGCTTTCCTATCTTTGGCTAATTTGGAATTTCTAGTTCACAGTCCATGTTTCATTAGCTTCTTTATAAATGGAATATGCCTTCCTAGTTCCTCCCTCTCCCTGATCCCCTAAATTTTAAAAACTTCATGACATTGCCAGATAATTTTTTTCCAACTTAGATCCCAGTGAGTTATTGGACAGATTTTACTGCTAATACACAGCTCTCCTAGTTTAAACTACTTTTCAGTTGGGTTTATGTTTGAGGGAGCTAGGGAGCTGTAGCAGTTGGAACTATAGGATTTAGCAGAGTAAAGTGCCTCTGCCTTTCTGCCAGACAGAACACTCTGGCAGGCAGTCAAGAGATCTGGGGGAACTTCCCAAACTGTGCAGCCTTGGATACACCCTGAGTCCATCCACCTGGTTTCTATGTTGCTAAAATAGTATACTCTTATAATCTCAAACTCTTTCAGAGTTTGTAATAATTCTGTGATTATTAAAACTCAAAGTTCAGCAAGATTTAATCTCATCTTGGTCTTAGGAAACTAAACCTCATCACAAGACAGGAGAATCCTAAAGATCATTTGATGATATCAAAATCATTCACTTTTGGAGAATGCTGTTGATTGGGTAGGATTTTTAAAAAATTTAATTCACGAATAAATTTTTTAAATATTAAAATTCATGTCCTTTGATTGATCAAGGAGGAGGCAGGATAATGTATCTTTTTTCCTAGTCCAAGAGTTTAATACAGGCTATCCTTTGGCAAATCACTTACCTCCATAAAAAATAAAATTGTTTTCAAATCTCAGATCTCTAATCCTTAGAAATTAAAGATAAAGAAGAAAAAATGACCTTTTTGTCCATTAGTCAATTACAGGAAGCACTACTTTTTCCATATTACCATGTTATAAATCTGATTTCAAAGTAATTAATGAAAAGAGAGGCATTTAACTTTTTTTTTTATTATTTCAACTGACTCTGCAAATGAAATTTTTAAACCAAGGTACCAGGAGAGGAATAAGATCTTATGTTCTAAATCCTCCATCATATGAAATAAATTATTCTCTCTTTCATGCATCCAAATGGTAGTAGTTATATGGCATCCTTGGGAGAATTGAAGAAATGGTCACTCAAGTCATTCTATATGTTCTGTGGTTCTGAGGAGCTCTCACTGAGAAAGGCTGGCAGAGCCAGAAAAAAAAATTGGGTTCTTTAAACAGGGTATAGTGTTTTTTGTGTTTTGGACGTTTTAAAAAGAAAGATGCTCTGGAAAAGGAGACAGAACATATTTAGGTCCTACTTTTAGCATGTGAAGGAGTTAGATTATACATTTTCTTAAATATTCTGATGAGTTAAATGGAACTAATACTCAAATGCCACCAAATCCCCCCACCACTGATGGTAACAATGACAGCATCTCCAACTGCCTTCTACATGTTTGCTATCTGCCTGACTCCATTCTAAGTGTTTTGCATCAGTTCTCCTGTAATTCTCTCTAATATGAGACAAGTATCTCCAGATTTACAGATGAATAAAACTAAGACTCCGCCCATGCAGCATGCCCACGATTGTCCAGTTAAATAAGGAGCACAGGCAGGATGGAAGCCAGGCCAGGTCAATCAAAGGGCCTCAGTTAGCACCAAGGCCTCCTCTGAAGGGTGCAAAACTTTAGGCTTGTATCCTCAGGCAAGCTGTAAAATAAGGGGCCTGGACTATACTATCTCTATATCTGTTTTTCAGTATGCTAGAGTTAATTTACCACGATACACAGTGGAGAAAAAAAAAAAAAAAGGAAAAATGTTAACTTCTTTTACTATGATTTTATATAAAACAATTGGAATTTAAAATAGGACACAAAACATTGTCTTTATGAAACACTTGCTTTTGAATGAAATGGAGGATGGGTTTAGCACTCTAATACTCACTTTCAAAACTGTAACAATAAAGTTACACGAGATGATATAAATTCTAACCCCTGTAGAAATGTTGGGCTGGTTATCCAATTTCAGGAGTTACAGTGTGGCTGTGTGTGTGTGTGTGTGTGTGTGTGTGTGTGTGTGTGTGTGTGTGTGTGTGTGTGTGTGTGCTTTACCATACTTTTTATATAATAAATGAAAAACACAAACAAACAAAAACCAAAAAACTGAGTTCTGGAGAATGACTTCAATAGAACCATAATTAAAAAGAAAAGAACACACAGCCACTTTAAATCTGCAATCCACCTTCCTCAAACACTGTGCGTAAACTCGTCTTCCACTGCCACACAGCACTCATTTATTTCACATTTTAAAAACTGACACTGATGTTACAGTAGAACTGATGTTGTAGCTAAATTATATTCTACAATGCCTGTAAGTTGGCTGGCAGGCTTCCGCATGGAATCTTCCTACCTCTGAAAAACTGGGCAGTGACCAAGAATACTCATACACTGGGCTTAAGGCCACAGTCAGTTACATGTACTGCTCTGGCAAAGAAAACACAACCCAAACAGGTCTCATTTCACCAGTGCTAAGAAAAGTTATTACCTTTTATTTCATTAACTAGCCAGATGACATCAAATCACCACTTTTCTTAATACATACCCTACAAAATTGAAAGTATAAAAGTACTTCATTTTCCAGTACTGATTAACTTAATTAGACAAATCATTTTTTCTTCTTTTCTTTTTTATCACCCACCCATGCTGGGTGACAAAGCAAGACCCTGTTTCACAGTATGATCACAGTGGTGTGATCACAGCTCATTGCAGCCTTGACTTCCTTTTGGGCTCAAGAGATCCTCCCACCTCAGCCTCCCAAGTAGCTTGGGATGTGCCACCATGCCCAGCTAATGTTATTTTTTGTAGAGACAGGGTCTCACTATGTTGCCCAGGCTGGTCTCGAACTCCTGGGCTCAAGCCATCCTTCTGCCTCAGCCTCCCAAAGTGCTGGGATTACAGGCATGAGCCACACCCAGATTAGACTAATCTTTAAGGAGACAATCTTTGTTTATAAGAACAAAACATGCTATAAAGGCTGTATCAGGAGTGCACTTCTGATTTAATATAACTCCGTTTGACAATCTATGGTCATCACAAATTTGGGCAGAACAATTTCAATTTGACTAAGGTACGTTTAAGGGGAAATGCTGGTTATTTTGAAAATCACAAACATCTTGACTTTGCAGGTTTAATCATCTGTACATTTTTGATATTGTACTGTCAACTTGTATTTTTATCAGATTCAATGGGTCTTATAAACAGCATAATATATCAGAAGATTGACAGAAAAAAGTAAAATAAGTTGAACTACTAATACATGCTGGTCATTGCTGAAGCAATTGCCATGTTTTATCTCATCTACTCTTTATAAAAAACCTTAAGAAGCAGGTACTAATAATATCCCTATTTACAGATAACAAAACAGAGATGAAAAAGTTCTGTAACTTGTCCAAGGCCATATGGTTCCAAGTTGCAGAGCCAGGCAATCTGACTCAACCTCTGCTCATAACCACTATGCGATCCTTAAAGTCCTGCTCCTTTTATTTTTCTCTCCTTTGCTTATGTCTTAGGCGCACCTAGGAACACCCACAGAGGGCACTTGGCTCAGGTGATGGTATTAGGGGGTGCTCAGAAAGTCAGTTGCTGCTGAAGCAATATATGGAAACAGGTTACAGTAATACTGTAACGACACAACTCCACATAACACAAAATATTCTCAAGCATAAGGATACTTACTTTAAGCAATAAAGCACAGACCAACATTTCAATAAATCAGAAACCTGAAATAATATCTTAGAGACAATTATAACTGATTTTCTTCAGCCCATTTCTCTTCTTAGACCACAAGACTTCTTTGCTGACCTTACCCACAACATTCATGATTTTAACTGTCGCAAATCTGCATCCCCGTCCTAACCTCCCCAGTAAGCTTCAGGCTTATCATCGTCCACTGTCTGCCAGACCTCCCATCCAGATGTTTCAACTTCAAAGTAAACGAAAAACTAAACACTAAACACCTCCACCCCATTCCACATCTCCGTTCTGAATTTCCTATTAGATTTTTGGAATGCCACACCAAGCTGGAAGTGTGGGGATCTCTACCTTACTTCCACATCCAAATAATTCTGTCAATTTTACCTCCCAAATCCCTACCCTCAATTTCTGTTGCTCCTGCTGCAGTTGAGGCCTGTACAGTCTCTTATTTAGGCTATTTTAAGAACCTTCTCAGTGGGTTCCTGGCTTCAGAGTTACCCTCCATAGCAAGGTTCAAAGCAGGGAGGGACATGTGAAAATCGATGGCCATCTCTGCTTTGAACCTTGCTATGGCTCCCTACTGCTGCCAGAAGAAATTCAGGTTACTGATCTCAGCATCCATCTGGCCTCAACCTCTCCTGTTTTCTCCAACACCCTTCCCTTTAGTATTTCAGCCCCTGCATCCTATTAATCTGGGGTTCTTTGGGCCTAAATAACTGTTCAACTAAATTGAACAAATGTCTAGGATTTTGATTTTTAAATATAGAGTAATACTTGGTCCTGTAGAGCATGTAGAGTTCATTATTCCAAATTTACTATGAGAATTAAATCATCTTTTAAAACATTTTTATTGTGGTAAAAACTATTTGTAAAGAATAATTAATCCTCCCATAAGGAATCAGAAGGGGGAAAAGGTTATTTAAGGTCCACCATCTTTTTGCTTTTTAATCAATAACTGAGTTATTCTATTTCTATTCTGTTTCTTCACAGTGCCAATTGCCATCAGAAGTCTTCGAAAGCAGTGAAGAGTGGTGTATGAGTCAGAATGTCATCAGAGGCAGGCACCACTCTGACTTAATTCAGGGGCTTGGTTAGGTAGGTGACAGAAGAGCTGGGAAGTCAGAGCACTGTGAGAACCACAGGCAGCCTCTCCATGGCCTCGGGCAGAAGAATAAAGAGAGGAGAGAATGTTGTTGGAGCTCAGGGTCACCCACAGTGGGTGGAGTGTAGGTGAGATGCAGCAGCTCTTGGAGGTCTCCAGAGCTGCGGAGACAAGGCTGAGAGTCTGGAAAGCAGGACAGAGTGTCCAAGTGAAGACAGCTACAGAGAGATGGCTGTAGAGATCTGCAGCTTCCCCTTGAGTCTTCAGCTGAGTACCAACCAGCGCATGCACGTAAGTAAACTACCAGAGGCCAGAAAGAGGACTAGAGGGAACCATCTCCAAATCTTACACAAATACGCCATATGAAGCTGGAAAGAGAGACATAAATGCCCTGCTTTTTCCCACTGCCTCACTTCTTCTAGTCCTCCCCTCACCTATGCCTCTCATTAGCCTGGTGGTCCTCAACCTTGGCTGTACACACTAGAATTAACTAGGAAGCTGTAAAAACTTTGAATGCCTGGGTACGCCCCTGGAAAGACTGATATAATTGGTCTGGGTGTAGCCTGGGCATTAGGAGCTTTCAAAGCTCTCTTGGTGAGTTTAATGGTTGAGAAACAATACATAGCTGAACCCAGGTAGAAGATAGGAGAACAGACCCAGGGGAACACCACCTACAGAAATCAGCACCCTTTCATACGGGGCAGGGAGAGGATCTCAGAGCCTGTGGGTCTAAGATCAGCAAAGATGACACAAAGAGGTGGGTAGAAATAAGGAAGACGATGAGAAGCAAAAAAAAAAAAAAAGAAAGAAAGAAAGAAAAGAAAAAAATGTAGACATGACCTTTAAATACCCCAGCAACAGAGTTTCTTCCCCCTTATAATACTTACTGCTGTTCCTCCAGTGACAAGACTATCATGTGCTACCTCCCATGTGTCCTCAGCTGTGCTAAAGGCCAGCATCTTACTCTCTGTTCTGGTTCATCCTGCAGTGTCCCATCAGGAAAGCCTGGTGTTCCTCCTCTTGCTAGCTGCATCAGGTATTTTCTTCTTTCCGAAACTGACTGGCGAGCGCATTCAGATATTTAACTACCATTAAGTAGTAACTGATGGATAACAATAGCTAATGTAATTCCCTCTGGATAATATTTTGCATGGTAAAACTGACCTTGAGTGTAAGAATTTCAGGGCAAAGTCACAGATTGAATAGATTTTTCTGTGTCCCTTAAAATGTAAGTAAATTTAAATCAAATAACATAGGAGATGACCTAACATTGGAAAGTAATGATTTACAAATTTACAAAGGATTTACTGCAATGTATTTTGATTACAATCCTACTCATGGCTGCTAAAACATTAAGCAGGGTGAAGACACCTTAAGGTACATTTATATCTTGTTAATCATTTATAGCCTAAAAATATACTTGCTATAAATTCCAAAGTCTTATGATTTTGAATCAAAAGAAATTTATTTATTTTTAAAAGTGGAAATATTTAGCATTATCCTATTTGCCTGAGAAAGTCACTTTCCAGAGAAGGACAAAATCCAAGGTCAAAATCAGAAATCAGATACTCTATGTGGGTGTGTTTAAACTGACAGGTCAGTCCCTGAAAAACTGGGCCTATATTGTGAAACTGTAACTGGACATGCTATCTTAAAAAAACAATTTTTCTGGTGTGAATTTTTCTTATTATTACTCTAGATGAAGAATTTGTGAATATCTGCAAATATATGGTAGTGCCAGCTCCTAAAAACAGACTCTCAATAGGACAGCCACAAAGTGCTGAAATAAAATACACACATGCATAAAGGCTACAGGCAGACCTACTTCTGTGATCCTCCAAGCAACGCATCAAGGCTCACAGTTCATAGAACATTTCTCTTTACCAACTACTTAATGAATGATATTCTTCCAACGGAATATTTAACCCCCAAATCACAACCAATACCACCTGACTGAGCTCCCCAAATTCTCACTAAAAGGAACATATTCATTCTACCTAAGTATGTGGACACCACCTCATTTTGGCTATCAGACTCTTTTTTAAGCATTTAAAATAATCAATACATTTTAATGGACAGAATTAAAATTCAAAAGAGATAAATGACCACATACTGATGGAATTCCCACAGACTCTTGGGAGCAATATGACCACAGAGCCATCTTCTTCCATCACATCATTAAACAAGAAAAGGAAGATGCTTTTTGTCCATAAAACCAGAAAATTAAGGTTATGTGAACTGTAGGTTTTAAAATAATGAGTAACTAATACTACACAGGAAAGAAACACACAAGTCTAAGCTTGCTAAAAGGAGTAGTAAACCCACTAGGATTTTATCATGAAAGTGCTGCATATACCTCAGACAAAAGGCAAAGGTAGAAGAGAACCATTTTTTTCTTAGCATGTGGAAAGAACCTAACAATTTTATTGAAAATAGAACCTAAACACATACTCTGTAGTGAGTCAGTGTTCAACTCATGCTATTGATTTATTAAACAATGATGTCTAAGAACTCCACTCATTGGTAAGATCTAACTGGGTACCTTTCTGGGAATGAATAACAGTGATTTTAAAGACACTATTAACTGTGGTGAGATTTGCTCATCTGCCCAAGCTGAAGGGAAGCATCTGATTCATGTCGGTCAATTCAAACAGCTCAGATAATCTAAACATGGTGTGGACAAAGTTAAAGGACATTCTGAGTCCTTAATATTACATGGGCTCTTTTGGAATGCTCTTGAAAAATGTGCCTCAGGGATTCTGTGGGTCCAGGACACATTCACTCAGTGCCTGACTTTGTTTAGTGACAACAAAGGGCTCGAAGATCTGAGAAAGAGAAAGAACAGAACACTACCTCCTGAAGCAAAACCAAACCCAACAAGAAAAAAAAAATCACAATTGTTTAAAGAAATGATTGATTCCAGGTTGAAATTTTAAATTAGGAAACATTTTCTTCCGTTAATAGAAAGGAAATAAAGTTTGTCAAACATTGTCATTGTCTATTTCTCTTCTTTAATTTCTTATAGAAATAGCAGATTTACATACTCACAAACACATATGATTGCTTTCTTTTAGTTATAGCAACATCACATTTTAGGAATAGACATGTCATACTTTTCTGTAAGGAAAGAATGCTTAAGGGGAGCTGGCTCCACATTTAGAGCCAACAGAGCAGAAAGATCTCAAAGAGCAAGGTACACATTAATGGTGAGAAATAGAACACAACAGGAAACACTAGGCACTTATAGGGCTTTTATTCGGAGTCTCACTCTGTTGCCCAGGCTGGTGTGCAGTGGTGTGATCTCAATTCACTGCAACTTCTGCCTCCGGGGCTCAAGTGATTCTTGTGCCGCAGGCTCCCTAGTAGCTGGGACTATGGGTGCGTGCCACCATGCCAAGCAAACTTTTATATTTTTAGTAGAGATGGGGTTTCACCATGTTGGTCAGGCTGGTCTCGAACTCCTGACCTCAAGTGAGCCACCCGCCTCAGCCTCCCAAAGTGCTGGGATTAACAGGTGTGAGCCACTGTGCCCTATAGATTTTTTTTTAATGACTAAAAGAATTACATGGGAAATTTTAGGTGGAAGAAAGATTTTTAAATATCCTATGTCTTCATGGTAGACAAAAATGCAGGGAGTCATGTAATAATCCAAAAAAAAAAAATACTTAAGAGCCTCATCCATGTAATATCATGGAATTAGGGATTATAGTGGGTTACATCACAGTCTTATTAGATATAATGGACATCTTCAGATGCCATATATTCAGGCTTTATCTATGTCAGCAGTGGCTGAGAATTTTAAAGGCTTAAAACAATTCACTTTCTCTACGTAAGTTCTGCTTCATAAATACCTAAGACAGGTGGACCCTCCATGGAATAATATGTTTACTAAGTTGGTGTTCCTATACCTGAAAACATTTACTGTGAGGGTCTCCTAGCACACAGCTAGGTAGCCTATAGGTCTTTTCTGAGGGGTGGGAGAGCACAGAAAGCCATTATTTGTTTATTTGAGATAATCTAACCAGGTTCATGACTTCCTTTTCTTTTGTTTCTATTTTGAGGAGGAAGAGAAACAGAAAGCCCCATTTCCACTCCAACCCTACCCTCAACACAAATTACAATACCTTAAAATGTAGTAGAAGGGGCTATAAACTATAAAAAGATAAAGTTCAATTGCTGAGGGGGCAGCAATAGTAAGCATGTTCTTACCTGATGTGGCCGATCAGTTCAATAAGCTTGTGACTAAAAAAATATGCTGTCAGTTCAGACACATGACTCAGGACTGAACAGACCCCAAAGAGGGTTGTGGTTCCATTCAGGTCTTCCAAATGCCAGTAGAGAAAGGTGAACACAAAGCCATATCCAAAACCCATGAACCAAGCCACGAACAGCACCGAGCCGTACTGCACGCTGCAGAGCAGCTTGATTAAGTCCCAAAAGTTGAAGGCTTGCGAGTGGCTTGTGGTGGTTGGCGTCTCCTCAGAGGACTCTGTAGAGTTGTTCCTTTCCACCTGCGGGATCTCCACCTCTTTCCCTTTAGAATCATTGCTTTTGAAATGGTTGTAGCGGAACCGGAACTGAGTGGCAACGATCAAGGCCATGGTCATGAGAACGCCGAAGACGATGAAGACGATCTGGTAATTCCTGTACTCAGGGGGCTTACACCCCTTTCCGTCGATGAGCACTTCGATGTGGGTGTAGTCGATCCCGATGCCTACAGACAGCATCGCCAGGCCCCAGCCCAGGGAGCCCCACATGCGCTGCAACCCATAACGATCTCTGTGTTTTCCCAGATACTGGAGTGTGACTGTGTCTACGATTGTGACAGAAGAGGCACTGAAAAATTCTCCTATTATGACCACTACCAAGATCACCAAGAATATAGCTTCCACTTCCTGTTGATCATAAATAAGCATGACTTGGTCAGAAGGTAAAGATTTCGTGGTGGTGACAATAACCGTGGTTGTCTCCCTGTTTACATTTCCTGGGGGGGCAGGGGTTGCTGTGCTTGAGTTCAAAGTCAAGTCCATCATACGGTTAGTAATTTCATCTGTTTGGAGCTGAAGAGTGGGTTCACTGTTCTTATTTGGAGCTGTTGGCAAAGCAGCAGTGTCTGAGACTGTTTCCAAAAGCAGGCTTCTTTTCTCACGCATTTTTGGTGATATGGTGAGGAAAGAGGTAAAGGAAGAATTCGTTGGCAGGATAGTTAACTGGTGACTTGCATTGGTGGGGTGAGCTGTTGGGGGAATCTTTGGTACACATCTCAAGGTAGCAGGTTTGACAAATCCAATGCCCAGGTTGAATAAAACCCAACACAAAAGAGAAAAGAGGAGGACAATTTTGCCTTTTTTAAAGCGATCTGCAACTACACCCCAAAAGGGGGCACTGCAGAATTCAATGAAGTAGCGAATACCTACCAGTAGTCCACTCTGGCTTGGTGACATTCCCAGCTGTTTGTAATACACAGGCAAAAGGGGATAGAGAGAGCCATAGGCAGAGTAAAAGAAAAAATAAAAGACCTTGGAAATCAGAAGATCATTGTTTATCTTAACACAATGTTTCTCTATCCAGTCGATTTCCTCCTCAGGAATAGCAGATGTTTCTGTGGAGGAAGGTGTTTCATTTGAAGGTGGTTCTGGTTCCCTGGAAATACCATTAAAGGGATCTGCAAGCACATACTTTCTTTTCTGTTCCTCTTCATCATCCGTTAAGATAGCAACTTTATCATCGGCCATGGCTTACCACCACCATCAGCAAGTTCACAACCTTCGGAATTTGTATTGTTGATCTGTAAAGCAAAATATAAAAGATGGCTTAGTAATGAAAATCATAACATGTAAACACAGAACTTCATCTTGCAGGAAATTAAGTAGTTACAGACTGTAACTAATATAATAATTGCCAGAGAGAATTCTCATCATTTACCACTTGCAGCCACACAATACTGGTAAGGAAAAATAGCTTTAAAAAAATCAAATACTCTTTGTGGCCACTGACTGATTAATTACATCTTCCAATGGCAGGTTTACAGCTCAGATTCATTCCCAGTCTTTTCATTGATTTCCAGAAAAAATGTACAAATGATAGGGATTATGTCTAAAACCAAATACAGAGAGTTGAAAATAACACTGTTTATAGTTTCTTGATTTTACTGTTCAAACAAATCCACTGCATTATGAAGTCTAGAATACTTTAGAAAGTAAAGATAGCAAAACCATTCTGTTTCTAGGGAAAAATAGGTTACACTTAACCACAACCACAAATATAATGAGAAAGAGGAAGCCAGCAGCACTGTTGCAACTATATTGCTCACTGGAGCCATGACAAAGATATCCTTTGCATATATTATGTACAGTTCTCCAGATGTGCTTTGTAGATGGCTGTTTAAGAAAATGGCAAGAAGAGCAGATAACACTTATTGAGCACTCTCTACCAGATAACATTTAAAGATCTTTACATGTATTCATTCATATTAATCACAATAGCCCTATTATCTTGCCCATTTTACAGATGAGAAGAATAAGTCATGTCAGGTTTAACTAATAAGGGGCAGTGCCAGGATTTGAACCCTGATATTATGGTTTCAGGAAACACGATCTAAGATAGTAGTCCCCAACCTTTTGGCCTAGGGACTGGTTTCATGGAAGACAATTTTTCCACAGATGGGGAGAGGAGGATGGCTTTGGGATGAACTGCTTTTCCACCTCGGATCATCAGGGTGAGTCTTAGATTCTCATAAGGAGCACACAAGCAGCATCCTCCCTTCCCTTGCCAGATCACTTTCAGAAAAAGTCAGCTAAAGCAGAAGGTCTACATAAGATCCAGTCTCATAAAATAATACCCAAAATGTCTTGTTTTCAATCACAAATCACGCATCACACCAAGAACCAAGGAAGATCTCAAACTGAATGGAGAAAGACAATTAATGGGTGCCAATACACTGAGATGACAGGAATGTGAGAATAAACCTGACAACAATTTTAAAAACAACCATCACTTGGAAATAATAGACACTCCAAAAGTGTCCCCAAATAATGGGGACTCCAAATGTGGGGAGAATGGGAGGGAGATGAGGGCTGATAAATTGCCTGTTGCATACAATGTTCAATATTTGGGTGGTGGGTACACTGGAAGCCCAATCCCTACCATTATACAATATGCCCAGGTAACAAACATGCATTGTACCCCCTGAATTAAAGAAAAATTTTTTTTGAGACAGAGTCTCCCTCTGTTGCCAGGCTGGAGTGTAGTGGTGTGATCTCAGCTCACTGCAACCTCCACCTCCCAGGTTCAAGTGATTCTCCTGCCTCAGCCTCCCAAGTAGCTGGGACTATAGACATGCACCACCATGTTCATCTAATTTTTGTATTTTTAGTAGAGACAGGGTGTCATCATGTTAGCCAGAATGGTCTTGATCTAATGACCTCATGATGCGACCACCTCAGCCTCTCAAAGTGCTGGGATTACAGGCGTGAGCCACTCCACCCAGCCTAAAATATTTTTAAAAGGCCATCCTAAAAATGCTTAAATAGGCAATTATAAACATGGTTTAAACAAAACAAAAAAATTGAAAGTTTCAGCAAATAAATATTTAAGAACAAATGGAAAACTTAGAACTGAAAAATAAGATAACCAAAATATAAAAAATCTTAATGAGTGCACTTCATAGCAGAATGGAGGGGACGGGGACTAATGAGAGTCAATTGGGATATAGGACAATAGGAATTATACAGTCTGAACAGAGAAAACAGACTGAAAAAAATGATTAAAGAGGCTTAAGGACCTATGGGACTGTAACAAAAGATCTAATGTTCATGTCATCATAGTCCTGGAAGGTGAGGAGAAAAAAAGGGGTGAAAAAGTTGTCAAAGAAGTAAAGGCTGGAAACTTCTCAAATTGGCAAAAGACATAAACCTACAGATTCCAGAAGCTGAGCAACCCCAACAGGATAAACCTAAAACTAAATATTCACACCAAAACACATCATAGTCAAACTTCTGAAAACTAAAGGCAGGGAAAAAACATTGAAAGCAGAGACACACAACTTACCAATGGGAGAAAATCAATTAAAATGATAGCAGATTTCTGAGAAACCATGGACACCAGAAGTGGCAAAACATTTTTTTAAGTGCTAAAAGAAAAGAATTGTCAACACAGAATACTATATCCAGAAAAAAGACTATCCAAAAAAATAGAAACATACTAACATCTCTCATAAATCTAGATACAAGAATCCTTAAGAAAATATTAGAAAAGAAAATTTAGCAATATATAAAGAATTATACACCATGACCAAGTGTGGTTGATTCCAGAAGTATAAGGCTGATGCAATATTTGAAAGTCAGTCAGTGCAATCTGCCATGTTAATAAGCTAAAGAAGAAAAATTACTTAAGTCTATCAATGCAAAAAAAAAAAACCTGATAAAATTAAACACTCATTCATGATAAAAGGTCTCAGAAAAATAGGAATAGAGGGGAATGTTCTCAGTTTGATAAAGATCACCTACAGAAACCTATGGTAGCACTGCACTTAATGGTGAAAGGCTAAAGGCTTTTTCTCTAAGAAAGGGAAAAAGGCAAGACTGTCTGCTCTCATCACTCTTATGCAACACAGTGCTGGAAGTTCTCACCAGTGCAATAGGAAATAAAAGAAAACAAAAGACACACACACAAAAAACAAAGAAGTAAACTGTCCCTTTTTGCAGTTGACATGACTAGGTAGAAAATCCCAAGAAACCTACAAATAAACTACTAGAACTAATAAGTGAGTTCAGCAAGTTCACAGGATACAAGATAAACATACAACAATCAATTGTATTTCTATATACTAGCAATGAACACATGGACACCAAAATTATACTACCATTTACAACTGCTTAAGAAAGAAATACTTTGGTATAAATTAACAAAATGTGTACAAGACCTTATGCTTAAAACCATAAAATGCTGATGAAAGAAATCAAAGAGATAACTAAATGGATTCATGTTTATGAATTTCAGTTCTCCTCAAATTGATATACAGGTTTAACACAATTCCTATCAAAACTCAGCAATGTATTTTTGTAGATATAGACAAGATTATTTTTAAATTTATACAGAAAAGGAAAGAAACGAATAGCTAAAGCAGTTTTGAAAAAGATTATATAGCTATGCATTAAGATTATATAGCTATGCATTAGCAGGACACATAGATCAATGTAACAGAATAGAGACCCAGAACAAATCCACACAACTATGCCCAACTGTTTTTTAACAAAGATGCAAAAACAATTCAATGGAGGAAAGGTAACCTTTCAGCAAATTGTGCTGAGGTAGTTAAGACATCCATGGGCAAAAAATGAACCTCAGTCTATCTTACACCTTGTATAAATATTAACTCAAAATGGATCATTAGCTATACAATTTGAAACTATAAAACTTTTAGAAAAAAAAGAAAATCTTTAGCCTCTAGTGGTAGGCAGAGTTTTCAGACTGGACACCAATAACAGGATCCATAAAAGGAAAAACTGATGTTAGACTTCATTAAAATTTAAAACTTTTGCTCTAAGAAAGACCCTGCAAAGAGGATGAAACCACAAGCTACCGACTGTGAGAAAATACTAGAAAACCACTTGAACACAGGATTAGTTTCTAGAATATATAAAGAATTCTTCAAACTCAACAAACAATCCAACTAGAAAATGGACAAAAGACATGAAGAGGACAGACAGGATATACAGATGCACAGATACAAATGAAAAGATGTTCAACATCATTAATGATTAGGGAAATGTAAATTAAAACCATGATGCTATATCACTACACATCTAAAAGAATGGGTAAAATAAAAATAGTGATAACACTGAATTCTGATAAGGAGGCACAACTACCAAATTACTCATACACTGTGGGTGGGGATGTAAAACGTTATACCACTCTAGAAAAGCAGTTTAGCAGTTTCTTATAAAACTAAATATGTCATTACCATACAACCCAGTAATTACACTTCTGGGAATTTATTCCAGATAAATGAAAGCTTCTTTTCATGCAGAAACCTCTATATACATGTGTACAGCAGCTTTCTTCATAATAGCCAAAAGTGGAGACAACCCAAAAGCCCTTCAATGGATGAAAGGATTAATTAAACAAATTGTACTACAGCTTTACTATGGGATATTATGCAGTAATAGAAAGGAAGAAACAATTGATACATGCAATAACCTCAATAAATTTCTAGATAATTATAAAGAATGAAAAAATCCTATCTCAAAACATTGCATACTGTATGATTCTATTCTACAACATTCTTGAAATGACAAAATCATTGAAATAAAGACAGGTGATTGGCAGGAATTCACAAGAGAGTGGGGACAGAAGGGAAGTAAAGGTGGCTATACTAGGGCAACACAAGGGATCTTGGTGGTGACAAGAGAGAAATGTTCTGTATCTTGACTGCCTCAATGTCAGTCGTGCTATTGTGCTATAGTTTTGCAAGATGTTATCACTGGGGAAAAGTGAGAGGGTGCAGGATACATGGGGCATTGCTCTATTATTTCTAACAACTACATGTGAATCCAGAATCACCTCAAAATAAAGTTTAATTGAAAGAAGTTAGGATAGGGGTTACCCTTAAGGGAGACAGTGACTAGAAGGAATTTTGCGGTGCTCATAATGTATTTTCTGATTTGGGGCTTTATTTCATGACGTGTTCACTTTGAAAAAACTCACTGAACTACAGTATTCTGCAATAACAAAAGGACTTAACTCAATATGAAGAAAAAAAAGATGAAAATAGGAGGAAAAAAATAAGACAAATATAGAATCTTCCAGGAAGTCACGCATCTAGAAAATAATAACTCCAAGAAGGAAGAACAGAAAAAAAAATTAAGGGAAGAAAATTTTAAAATTTCAAGAAAATGCCCCAGAACTGAAAGATAAGAGTTGTCTGAGTGAAATGACCCACCTAGTACCTAACACAATGGATAAAAATAGACACAAGCCAAAGCATATCACCAAAATGTCAGAACACTGGAACAAATGAATTACCTTACAAATTTTCAGAGAATAAAATATTGCACATAATAAGGATCAGAAATAAGAATGGCTTCAGACATCTCAACAACAACATCATAATCTATAGGGAGCCAAATTATTACTTGGGTTTATGGGTGAAATAAAGACATTTTACTTTGCAATTTCATTTCTCACAAACTGTATCTCTTATGTACCCTTTCTCAGGTTCTGTTTCACCAGACCAAAAGGATAAATCAAGCAAAAGTAAGACATGGGATATAGGAAATAAGAGATCTAACATGGGAGAGAAGCAATAGGAATACAGGGATGATAGAACTGGAGATCCTGGGATGACAGCTTTGCACCAGACACAAAGGGCAACCAGTCTAGTGGGAACAGGGCTGAAGGCTTCAGGAGAGACTGTCAGAAAAACGACACTGTAGAATACCAATATACCTGAATGTCCTAAGAGGAAATTTAGATGGCTGGTGAAATATTCACAGATGAATAACTGATAAATACGGAGAAAGTTAAATACACAGAAACACTATAAGAAAACAGAGTTACACAGAAAAAGAAAAAACAATTATAGTTTACTACATGTCTCTGTTATGATTACACAGTCATCCTAATGCAAACATGAATACTGAACTAACCAAAACTGCCTTATAGCTACATTGAGAAGTCAGAGAAATGATAAAAGTTGGGCAGGTTGAGTCAGCAGCAGGAAAGAGAGTTAACGTGATTTCTTCCATAGTGGGAAGACACTAGATAATGTCTACATTTAAAAGTCAAGAAATATAGATACAAGAATTTTATTTAAAGACATACAGGTGATAATCCTACTACTTTGGTAGGCCAAGGCAAGAGGATCAGTTGAGGTCAGGAGTTCAAGACCAGTCGGGGCAACATACTGAGATCCCATCTCTAAAAAAAAAATTTTTGGCCAGGTGCGGTGGCGCACTTCCATAATCCCAGCACTTTGGGAGGCTGAGGCAGGCAGATCACGAGGTCAGGAGATCGAGACCATCCTGGCTAACACAGTAAAACCTCATCTCTACTAAAAATACAAAAAACTAGTCGGGCCTGGTGGCACACGCCTGTAGTCCCAGCTACTCGAGACTGAGGCAGGAGAATCACTTGAACCCAGGAGGCAGAGGTTGCAGTGAGCTAAGATGGTGCCATTGCACTCCAGCCTGGTGACAAAGCAAGACTCCATCTCAAAAAAAGAAAAAAATCAGTTAGCTGGGTATGGTGGTGGTACATGCTTGTAGTCCTGGCTTCTTAAAAGGCTGAGAGGCCCAGAACACAGTGAGCTATGATCATACCACTGCACCTAGCCAGGGTGACAGCACAAGACCCTGTCTCAAATAAATAAATAGAAAGGTGAATGTCAAAATAATTGCAGAAAAAGTAGTTGCCTCTGGGAGGAGAAATAAAAAGTGCACAGAAGTCTATTTTTTGTTTTGGTTTGTCACAAACCTTGTAAACATGTTCATTTTTTTAACTTCATAGATGTATAATTCTCATTTAAAAAATAAAAACTAAACAAGAAATATGCAGTCATATGAATTTTGTCTTTACAAAAGACATTAAAGCCAACTACTAAGACCCATCTATCACTGACTAAACATTTTTCAGATCTGTATAGAATGTCTGACACATGAATTCTAATCAGGGGCTTTAGAGTGGATTTTAATTAATTATCCTACATAAACCATCTGCCGAATCTTCACCAGGTAGATTAGAGAAGGCCACAAAGTCCTCTTAAACGGGCATAATTTCCTGAATTGTCCAAGTGATGATGAAAAACTGATGCCCATATGCTAATTAAAAAATGGAAATCTCTTACATTAAGATATTGATTTAAACCTTGATGAGTGACTTTCTCCCAAAATATTCTTTCTGCTCCACCTTGTGCAAATGAGTTTTGAGTATGATAAGGCCACACAAGGTTTCTCTGGTTACATAAGTCCAGATGCTAAGTAGTTCTCGAAGTATCAACAAATGCAAAGTTGTTACAGAAATGTTCCTGTAATATGACATTCAGTATCTCATACATAAATGTCATATTCAGTAACTTTTATATGAATTTAAAATCTCAAAATACAAACAAAAACTGTTAGTTTAAATTCAGGACATTAATTTTTTTTTACTAAATATTTTCAGGTCATATTTAGATTTTGGTGAAAAGAAACCAAAACATGGAAAAATCACATTATAAGCACAGTTATGAAATAAAGCACAATAAATAAAGTGTAATCACAGGATCAGAGACAAAAAGAAACAAACAAAAAACAAGTATACCCCAATGCAGGGCATCTTTGGTTGAAGCGGATCATATTTAACTTGTCATAAGGAGTGATAGAACAAGTACCAAAAGCAGTAAAATATTTACATGCTAGATGAGACAATCTTTTATAAAGTAAAAGGAGATTTTGTTTATTGAGAGGCTGATATGGGCTGAATGTCTGCAACCCCTCCAAAATTAATAAGTGTTGGCATTTGGAGGTAGCCCCTTTTGGAAGTAATTAGGTTGAAAAGAGGTCATGAGATAGGACTTTTCTGATGGCATTAATGCCCCCCCCTTTTTTTGTTGTACTTCAGGTTCTGGGGTACATGTGCAGATCATGTAGGATTGCTGCATAGGTACACACATGGCAATGTGGTTTGCTGCCTCCATCCCCCTGTCACCTGTATCTGGGATTTCTCTCCATGTTATCCCTCCCCAACCTCCCGACCCACTGCTATCCCTCCCCTAGCTCCCCCACCCCCCACCCCACCAACAGACCCCAGTGTGTGATGCTCCCTTCCCTGTGTCCATGTGTTCTCATTGTTCGATACCCGCCTATGAGTGAGAGCATGTGGTATTTGCAGGCAGCTCTCTCTCTACCCACAAAGCGAGAAGGCGGCTGCCTGGTAGCTAGGAAGAGGGCCCTTACCAGGAACAGAGTCTACTTGCACCTTGATGTTGGACTTCTCAGTCTCCAGAACTGTGAGAAATAAACTGTGGTTCAAGTCACCCTGTCTATATATGGTATTGTTATAGCAGCCTGAGCAAACTAAGACAGTGGACAATCAACATGAGTCAATTCAGTTAATATTTTGTTTTTAATGTCTGAGTCTTAAAGCCTTTTTTAAAAAAAGAAACTTGAAAAAACAGAGTTAAGAAGACATTCCAAATTATACACAAAATTAACTTTATGATCTTCTCTGGGAAATACTCTCTACTGAAGGTTTGCAGTTAATCCTAACCGGTAAGGAAGCCTTTGTTTATTTATTAGGAAAGCAGAAGTCTTCTCACCTAGCACACTCTAATGATAGTAATCAATACCATCAATACCACTATTGTGAAAATATAACACAGACTTCCAAAACCTGGAAAGCTATCCTACCAGTACCTACACTGAGTCATTCAAATAGCAGGTATTTCTGTATTATTGATGAGAGGCAATGAAATCATTCTTGTTAAAACTGATAGCCTTTTTAAATTATGTGTTTAAATTAAAACCGTTCAAACATATATCGAGTTATCCACAAATATATGAGAGTATAAAAATGATTCAACTTTTGAATAAAGAAAACCTAAGATCAAATATATTATTTGAAATAATAATTGCCAAAGGTTAGATTTACAAGCAAGATGATAATGTGTGCTATAAAATAGCAGTGATGTAACTATCAGTGATAAAGAGGAAACAATCCCTGGATACCACAGAAGGGACACGCTTCCTTGTGCCATGACCATCAGAACTCAGTGTTGCCTAGTGACAAGGGCTGAAGCCGCAAAGCAAGGAAATGCACTTCTCAAACCCTTGCAGCTCGCCCTGCATCATCAACTGTTACTGACCAACATTCTTAATGCCTTTGCAAAACGTGAGTCCCAGAGCTGGACTCTATTGCTGCAAGTATGACCAGGATAGACACAGGGAAACCACTGTAAATGAACATTAGAATCTAGGTATTCACACACCACACTCAAACTTTCAGTTCAGCCCCCAGCTGCTTCCAGGATAGAGCTTTTTGCAGAGACACAGTGTGCAAGGTCAATTCCCACAGATCTTTTTTTTTTTCCACGAAGATTGCTTTAGCATCTGCTAAACATTTAGCCAATATCGTGAAAAAAACATATAAGGTTAGTTTTATAATAGTCACACAGGCTACAAGGGCACTGATGTGTGCAAAGATGAATGACTATTTTGGAATCTTCCTCTTCCTTTCAGGGTATTTTGACATGGTCCCTTAATGGCAAAGCCAAATGATAAAAGAGACAAAACTGGTCCGAGTCCTGTCAGCCCAGTTTCTAGCTTGAGCCCTCCAGGCATTCAGCACTGCCCATGGGCTCCCCAGAGCTGCTGCCAGTAGCATTCCACAGGGATTGAAACTCTCCTCCCAGAAACCAGCACCTACCACCCTTGTCATTTTCTTTTAAAGACAGGGTCTCCTTCTGTCACCCAGGCTGGAATGCAGTGGCACAATCACAGCTCACCACAGCCTTGACCTCCTGGGCTCAAGTGATCCTCCCACCTCAGCCTCTCAAGTAGCTGGGACTACAGGCACACACCACCACACTTAGCTATTCTTTTTAGCTACTTGTGAAGACAGGGTCTCACTATGTTGCCCAGGCTGGTCCTGAACTCCTGGACTCAAGTGATCCATTTGCCTCAGCCTCCCTAAGTACTGGAATTACAGGTGTTGGCCACCGCGCCCGGCTGCTCTTGTCATTCTTGGTGAGCCTTTCCCAGATTCCTAGTAAAACTAGACTGTTAGATCACAGGCAAGCTGATCCACAACCTCAGCTGCCCCGTCTTGACAACATATTTGCACTTTAACAGGGATTCATGGGCTATGCTACCATATTATTACCAACAACACAACAACACTCAAGTAACACTTGCTATGGACCTAGCGTGTATTAACTCATTTAATCCTCCTAACAGTTCTCTGGGATAGAAATGATTACTTTCTCAGTTTTACAGATGAGTAAACTGGCACAGAGAAGGCAAATAACCAGCCCAAAGTTACATGGGGAATGAGTAGCAGTGCTGCTCTTAGCAGGTACTGCCTCTCAATGCACTGTGCAGCTATGAGACAGGGATACCAAAAATTAGGCCTTAGGCCTCAAAGACTTGCTTTATCATTGACAAGACGAGCCTAAAACACGTCTCTCTCTCTCTCTAACACACACACACTAAACAGTTAAATGAAAGAATTAAATGATAAGTCAGAAAAATAATAGAAGAAAAGCCACATAGCACTATATAATTTATTAACCAAAAGACATTAGGGACAATAGGCATGCTTCTGGAGTTCCAAGTAGAGTGCCCATACTTCAGACAGGGCTTGTCAAGAAAACGAGAGGCTTCAACTGAACCTTGAAAGATGGGCAGGATTCACTTAGGCAAAGATGAGTGGGAAAACTATTCCAGGGTAGCAGAAAGAAAAGGCAGCAGAGGATCCATAAATGGTTTATTCCAGGGCTAAAAGGCACAGGAGGCCACCAGACAGCAATAGATGGCACAGGGTCTTGAATACCAGGCTGAGGAACAATAGAACACAAAGTACAATGGAATTATACTGAAAAAGAAGACATTCATTTGAACAATCACAGAAACCCGATAGCTACAGATAGATCAAGCACCCACTAGTAGGTGGGACGCATGCTGTAGGCCACACAGTCCGTTACGGCACCCGGAGGCGAGAATAAGATGGGCACACACACAATCACAACACCCTATGCTAAATGTTCAAACGGGAGCAAACAAAGGTGAAGTACACAGAGGGTCTCTGGGGTGGGGCCTTGAGCCAATCTTAAAGGATGAATAGAAGTAACGCAGAAGAGGACGGGGCCTGATCTAGGAAGGCCTGAACAACGCAAGGGGCTACTGAGTGGTGGATGAGTGCCTGGCAGAGACTAGAACCTAGCTTTGTGACTGACTAGCTTTGTGGCCTTGGAATATTCTTAATCTCCTCAGCTACAAAATGAGGAACATAATAACACTTTTCCATTAGGGTAGCTGTGAGGATGCAAGAATGTAATGCATGTTGAATTCAGCACAGTGCCTGATAGGGACTAAGAACTTGCAGGTATTATTTATTTTGAGAGCAACTGGGGAACCCCCAAAAGGAGTTAAGCAGAAGAGTAGAATGGCCACATATGGTATTTTACAAACACCATTATATAGGACTGCACTCTGGGAAATATATTAGGGTTTTGCTACTGCAACCTTGCTAAGTATTTCTTAACATTTGAACTTTTATTTTGGTGTACTGATCTTATCACTGATGATCCAGTACTGAAGTCCTGTGATATCATTTCAGAACAAACAGTACCTTATGAATTCATTATATCTAATGGAATCTTTCATAACGTGGAAATAGAATACACTTGAAACATTTTCCTGACTCTTTCCTCTACTTCTAAAGATAGTTCTCACACTTGAGCTACTGTAGGTTTTATAGGAAATTTTATTGCTATCTTTTTACAAAGATCTCCTGTCTGCCTAACAAGACTGTACCTCTCGAGGGAGGAATCTAGTACATAACATGCTGCCCTTTACTCCTGTAAGCTCTCAATACTGTTTATTTTTGACAGGCACCTGATGATAATATACATATTTTATTAAAGTTTAATGTGATCAGAAATTAATTTTAGGAAGTAGAGTTAAAAGAAGTCCCAGTTGTGTCCCACTGGCTTTGATAAATCAGTGCCTCTTTAAGCCTCCTTCTCCATACAAACTTAAGTCAATTAACTACCAGAAGGGTTCTAGAGCTTAAATGAAACAAAGTATGAAAAAGCGTTCTGTTAATCTAAAAGCAACATGTGAACATTTGGTGTTGGTGGTAGTTGTAGTTGTATTCCAGATATTTCATTAAAATTCCAGGTCTTATTTTGCAATTATGCCAAAAGCACTTTTCCCAGAATTCTCTGGCACCACCCTTGAACTAGGCTAGCATTTTATCCATCTGTGCTCATTAATTTATGTTCATGTCTGTTTTCATGTCTACAGCCTGAATGGGGGCTATGAGGCACTGGTTCATTGGAGAACACACTATTGTGTCATGGACTGGAATAATAATTCAGGATCTTCAGGCAATAAATAACTATTCACTTAAAAGCTTCTACAGAAACATTTTACTTAGATTTGTAACATCATAAATCTGAAAAAAAAAAAAGGACCTGAAATCCTCTCTAACATTTCCTTTCAATCTGCTAACAGGGTGAAAAAGGAACAAATTATTCTGAATTCTTAAGGGTTGGAGGAAATAGCTTCTAACCATAAAGGTGGCTTTAGTAGTAAAGACCAACTGGATTTTCACTTTCACTTTGTGGAAGAAAATAATCAAATGTCAATTAAAAATTTATAATTTAGGTTCCTCAGACCTTATCAGCCATCATGAAGCAGATTCCTATTTATTAGTTTTACACTCCTGATTAAATATTGTGCCAATATAGCATAATTTATAATATAAATTTGAATCAGGCTCCAGAATCTCATTTCCTTCTACCTTCCAAATAAGCTTCCTGTCTTAGAACAAGCTCAGCGGGAGGAACAAGGAACACTTCACATAACAGAGTGAAAAAAAATTTTTGTTTTTCAGAAAAGATATTTATATCTTGTTTCTCCAAAAAAAAATTCCACAGATGTTCAAGATAAAAAGTGAGATTAAGTGAATTTGCTGCTGGTACTCTGCATGTATTTGTTAAGAAGGAATACAATGTAGTGATTTAAGGGGAGGTCACAGAAGCTTTATGACAGTAATGTATATTCATCTCTTTCTAAACTAATTATCAGTAGCCAGGTGGGGCAACAAAATTTTGTTCAGGGTGACCAAACTAATGAAAAGGCAAGATTTCCAAAATTCACTGTATTTCAATTGCTGAAACTTAAAACCATTTCCCCATTGAAATATTATTACAAATAGCGGGAGTACCCAAGTTAACTGAACTAACAGTGATAAGAAGCTGAGGGTCACAGAGTGCATGCACACTTTTCTTTTTCTGAGAGAGAGTCTTGCTCTATCGCCCAGGCTGGAGTGCCGTGGCAAGATCTCCATGCTTTTTAAAGGGAAATTCTTCCTACTTTTCAGTCTGGGATGCCAGCAACACATCTCACCAAGGCACCCCACCTCGAGCTTCAGGACCCTATTTGCTTTGCTCCCCTACAACAGTGAGTCACAGCAGCGTGCCTGGGATCCCCAGTCACTGGCTTCCTCCAGGGCAATGGTTCCAACGTGTTAAGAACCATTAAGTTATTGCCAGGGGTCTCTGACAGCCCTAACCATATGTCACACTTAAACATATACATTGAACTGATTTTCAAATGTACATTGATGCTACCACCATACATTTATTTCTCTAATAAATGTGAATGCAATTCTTATTAGCTTTCTGTCATTATGCGTTTTCTCAGATAGGGCTCCCAAAAGCACAGCTATGACATGCGGGAGCCTGGGAAAGCTGTAACATTAAAATGGTGTCTTCAGACTCCTTATTAAGTGACAGGATAGGTAAAACGTTAGGAGAAAAGAGGAAAGAGAAAGGCCGGAACCTGCTCAGCACCATCACAGGCCACAAGTCAGCACTTACCATTTGAAAGCTGTCTCCACATCAAATCACTTACTATTTTAACGAACAAGATTTGTTTCTTTGCTAGGAAACTACCTTGGAAAATCTGGTTTCTTATCTTTTCATAGCATAAAACAAAGGATTTTTAAAAGCTTGGTTACTGAAAGCACTTATTTAATGTTTTACAGAAAGATTTTCCTCAAAAATTATAGCTTGTCATACTTTAGAAGCAATTTAGACAGAATGTACACTTTTTTAAAAGAAAAATTACAATTCAATTTGAAAGGCTGTTTTGTTTTTATACTTAGTTATGTAAGTTCCTCTTTTATACACAAATACACAACATTTTCAGAAAAGAACTGACTCAGGTAAATATAATTAGTATAGAATTATGAGTCCAAGATCTAAAAATGCTAGGAATACAGAAAGGTAAGACTGGAAGAATAAGAATTATAATGAGAAACAAAAGCACAACTCTGGGTATTAGTAATACAACATTAGGCTGTAGTTCCAGCATATGCATTATATTAATACCATATTTATAATAGGTCCTTGATAAATGCTTATTCAAGATTGCTGTTATCATTTAGCTATTCCAACACTATTAAGACACTGAGGAAGCTAAGAAGGTTAAAGAAAGCACAATCTAAACAAGACAAGGTAGTTTAAACATAAATGTGTGGGTGCTTCTTTCTCAGACCTTTTATGAGTTTACAATCGAGACCAGAATATAGATCTCAAGGTTTATAATACATTTTCCTATAGCCCTGGACTATTATTATTTTTACTTACATCCCCTAAATGCACTATAGTCTAAAAGAATAATTTATACCCTTAGCACATTCCCATATATATAATGTAAAATTGTTTTATTTTGCTGTTGGGGTTCTGATAACTTGAGAATTATCATAAGCTATCACTTCTAATGATATAATTACTTTCAGAATAAAAGGTTTATTACTTAGCCCGTAAAAGAAAAAAGTGGCTGAGCATAGTGGCTCACTTCTGTAATCCCAGCACTTTGGGAGACCAAGGTGGGAGGATCACTTGAAGCCAGAGTTCAAGACCAGCATGGACAACAAAGCAAGATCCCATCATTACAATTTTTTTTTAATGAGTCAGGCTTGGTGGTTCACATCTGTAGTTCCAGCTACTCAGGAGGCTCAAGTGATTCTCGAGCCCAGAAGTTCAAGTCTACAGTGAACTAGGATTACATCGCTGAACTCCAGCCTCCGTAACTGAGAGAGACCTTGTCTGTAAAAATAAATAATTAAAAATATAAAAGATACTTTAACATACATAATATACCAATAATTTTTCAAATGAAAATATTCAGTGCTGGTGAGTATGCAAATTGACAGGCACTGTCCTTCACTAAGAGTAGAAATACAAACTTTCTGAAAAGCAAAGATTTAAATGTAAAGATTTTGATTGCAACAGTTTTCACAATAATCACAACTGAAACAAAGTAAGTGATCGTTAATAAGGACAGTTAAATAAGTTAGGTGAAAATAGGTAAATAAGTTATGGAGAAAAATAAAATCTTATAGCCACATGATGGGAAAATAGAACTTAACTACCTGGGAAAATGCATCATATTAAATGAAAGAGCAGGGCACGAACCTCTAGATATAGTAATAGTTTATATTTATAAATCTATATAGTTCAAATAAAATATATTTTAGGAAAAGATCCGATGAAAATGACATCAAAATGTTATCAGGGATTATCTCTGAGTAGCAAAATTAGGACTTATTTAATATTTTTCTTATACTTGACTGGATTTTAAATTATTATTTATTGCTTTAAAAATACATACCTTAAAAGGAATTACTTTAATATAAAACATTTGAGTGACAATTGGGATGTCCTTGATCCCGAAGTTCCTGAAAGATCATAGGGAGTTACTAAACTGAGGTCTGATCATTCATCTAATGCCTTATGCTTCCCAGGGTACACAATTGAAAGGGCCTGTCACAAGCACTGTGAGACACTCTTAAAAGATATTACACACCTTTAACAGGGAGCCTCATTATACAGAAAATAAAATTGAAGCATGTTTACTCATTCAAAAGAATGATAATAAAGTCTTTTATTTAAACTCCCTTATAAATATGAATTGGGGCATATTTGTTCATTAGTTAAACACAATTGCACAGGCATGATTGTGAAATAAAATTTTAAATGGCACTCCATAATAGCTAAAGAAGCTTGCCTTTGCTGGATTGGAGCATGTTCATCCAGAACATAGTACTTCTTTTTTAAGTTCCAGGATACATGTGCAGGACATGCAGGTTTGTTACATAGGTAAGGGTATGCCATGGTGGATTGTTGCACTTATCAACCCATCACCTGGGTATTAAGCCCCATATGCATTAGTTATTTATTGTGATATTCTCCCTCCTCCTTTCCCCACCCCCACCCCAACAGGCCCCAGGAACACAGCACTTCTTAAAAGTCACAGGCAGCTTGCATGTCACTTTGTATAATTCTGCTTTATGTGTTTGGTGTGGTGGCTTCTTCCTTTGCTCTACACGACAGAAACCTTAAGGCCAAGTGTGTTCTACCTTAACTTTGTCCCTAAAAGTGCCCTGAACAGTTAAGAATTCCCAGCATGACTCATAGGGACCCACTCCTGCCACTGCTCCAGTGCTCAGAGTTTCTCCCGGAATCCTGGGCCCTCCCTGCCATGTCTCTCCTTTTCATCCCACAGTGCAGCCAGGCTCATGGGACATTGGTTTATTGGAGCTCACAGACAGCAGGCCCCATGCAGAGTGGAGTGCACCTGACGGTGGAGGAAGGGCTCTCTACATCACCCCACAGACTGCTAACTACCAGTCCAGGCTCTTCACTCACTTTCCTTTGGCACGGTTAACCCACACATCAGGCTTGTCCAGGCAGCTCCAGTTCCTCCTTTTTATCCTCCTCAAAGCCACACACCAGAGCTCCCTCTGCCCACTGCTGATTCATAGTGTCTCTGTCTTTCCCTCTCTTTCCCCATCCCACTCTTGGTCTCAGACCAAAATGCTTCCAAACATTTCCTCAGAGTTATTCAGAGTTGGACCTTCCTGTTTTGTATTTGCCAAATGTTTCCTGAATTGGTCTCCCATTCTAAAACATGCCCCACAATGAATGTCAAAGAAAGATGTCTCTGCCCTCCTTAATTCAATCCTTTTCCACATCTCTTGAACATGGTTTTTTTAAGGGCCTGAATTTCTTCCCACCTTTGTCCCACTTTCCCATTCTACCCTGCCCCTCCCATCCTAAAATACAGCAGGAACAGATCATAAGGTAATACAGAACTCTCACTCAGATCTCATCAACACAATCAACACATAGCTCATTCAGATTTACATCATACTGGATCGAGGCAGATAGAGGCTACTTTGAATACATACAACATTGGGATGTTGTTTTTGTTGGTGCTGAGGTAAAGGTGGGGATTTGGGAGGGTGTGCTCTTTTTAAAGCCATAATGTAGCAACCAGTATCTATAGCAGGCATAATGTAGCAACCAGTATATATAGCAGGCATATGTTAATGTATAGGCTCAAGGTTTAGGGGTTCCGTATTTGTAATTATTTATTATTTGTTTGGCTTTTTTGTTTTGGCCTCTGCACCGACAAATCAAACATTGCTTGTCTGAACAAATGATTCTGGTAGTTTCCAAACATGGCCCAGCCAGCTGGAGACAATGCCATTTTACAAAAACAGTAAATAAATATCATCCAAATGTGGGCAATCAAAACCAGCTACAAAGCAAACGTTACTGAATCCAACAGTGGGGCTAAGTACTGGATAACGTATCATTCAGAATTTAGGAAAACAAATCAGGCTGACACAAGCCCCTCCCTCCCCCAAAATGCCAGTAGAGTAAATGGCCACAGATAGCTAATGCTGGATAATTAAACATGGAGGAATTGTAAACTCAAATGGAATATTCTTGGTGGAGGCATTAAGATGTTTTCATTGCCCCACCCAGAATTCACATCAGATGTGTTTGTTTGCTTTTCCCAGGAATCAAAAATGCTGTGCACTCAGGGAAATGCCATGTTAGTTGGGTTTGAGGAAGAAATTTTACCCAAACTGGCCTTGTACTAGGGTAGGATTTTGCACTTGACTTCTGCCTTTGAAGACGATCTATTGAACAGAGTTTCCTAAATTAAAAGAATGAGATTTCCTTCTGCCTAAAACATAATTAGAACCTAAAATGAAGTGCTGGATAATACCTAAAATTGTGAGAATACCTCTTCTATAAAATACTTTCACAATTCCCTCTTTCTCAAGATGACCTACTACCACAGTGATAATTAACCAAGTTTAAGCATATGTTTTCTTGATTCTGAAAAGTCTGAATGCATTATGTTGGATTTCTAAGTCTTGGCATGGAAATGTATTAATTTTTAAGGATTCTAAGCAATGGTTTTAGTTAATTTTACATAGAATTGGATGGAACTATGGGACTGCATTTAACAAGTATATATGCATTATATTAAATTAACTTGACGATAACTTACTGTTCCTAAATTGTTACTAAAAATAGTTACACCTAAAGTCATCCAGAATGCCATAATTTCATGAGATGACACAGCAGATAAATTGGTTTCTCTAACCCCTACCTTCTACCAGATTGTTCTGTACAGAACAATCATACTTCCAAAGACAGCCACCACCAGTAACACCAGGAAGAAATAAATTAACCAAGTTTAAGCCCCTAATCAAGCAGATAAATTGCGTATGCTCCAAAGCATTCTTATCGAGGAAGAAAACTGAGGAGTTGTAGAATATACTACAGTTACTGTTAGAAAAGGCAAAAGCCAGTCACCTGAGACTCTTTACCATTTGCCCCTCAACACCTGCAGTTCCCAGCATACCACCTTCACTTTGATCTCTTGAGTCTCATTTCACTTCCCTAAGATTAGAGTTTGGGCACATTCAATTTTCTCTCACATTGAATTGTTACAAAGTGAATTAATTCAAGTCTTCTTTTGTTTTCCTTTTTAGTTTATATAATAAAAGAACATATGCTTGTTCCAAAAACAAAATTTTAAGCCCAAACATAACTTTATAAGGTAAAAAGTAAAAACATCCTCTTTTCTCCATCTTGTCTCACTTCCTTAAGACAGCCACTGTCAACAGTTTGGGGACAAAAAGGTATATGTGTAGCTGTAAGCACGTTTCAACAAATGTATATAAATTTCTTCTGAAGCTTTTTTTTCATTTAATATACAGTATCTTGATTTTTCAATGTACAAAATAGCTAGCAGAAACACATTTATTGCATTTCTTTCTTTTCCTACAATGAGATTGCCAAATTAAGATTTACTGTCACAAGAAGCATAACAAAAAGGCCTGTCAACCTAATACATTTATCTTTGGTTATATTTGTTTTTATATTGCCTTCAATCTAAAACTGGTGAGGACAAATGGGTAAACATACACACATTAATATACATAGGTAATAAATATAGAAAGTATCCTACGTGGCTAAATGTTAACGTAAGTAATACATGTACGCTGAAATGAAGTTAATTTTCAAAGGCAAGAAGCTAAGGAAGGCATCTGCGTAGGTGGAAAGACTTAATGGGTTCTGATTAGGGAGGGATCATGTGGAAATTTCCTGGGCTCTAGAGCCAGAAACATGAGGTCAAATCTAACTCTATTTCTTACTGATTATGTGGTTTGTGTAAGTTGCTTAAAATCCTTCTGAGCTTCCTTTTTTGGCATGCACAGAACTAGGGGAAAGACTTATCTTACAGAGATTTAGATATTAAATGTTTGAGACGGTGTCTTGAACATAGGAAGTTCTCCAAAAAAATGCCTTAACATTGTTAAGAATCCAGACACTATACATATATAATGGAATTGGTTACCCAATACTCACAGCACCAAATATCTGAACTCTGCTTTTTGTTTGTCTTTGTGTTTTAGTTTGCCTTCATACTTTTGTATTTATTTGTATAGACATGGAAAGTGCCTTAGAAATAAACTGCTGTGAACATGAAAGACACACAACTACTTAGCTTTAATGCATTATTGAAGTGATGTGCTCTCCTATTTCCCCAGAGCATCTTGCACTGGGGTCATTAACAATGTCCCAACCTTCCCCTAAGGAATCCTAAATTTTACTTAAACCTTGTGATAAATACAAGCCATCTGACTACCACTAAATAACTGACAATATCCTCCACCTCCGCTAATGACCAGCAGCTTGACCCGTCAAAAGCCAAGCTTCCCAAAGAGGAGGATCCTATCCTCTCCTTGAACTTAACAAGGCTAAAACAGATGTGTACACTTTTAGCTGGCTAGTGCCCACGTCTTGGGGAAAGGATCTACCAAGTACACATCTTCTTTTATTATATATTTTAGTCAACTGTTATGTCCACCCACCCTTCACATTCATCTATACTGAAGAGGTTAGATTTCCACAAAATCATGAACTTCTAGAAGGATTAGGGGAAATTTTGGTCACTTTACTATCCAACCATCCTCTTTCCCATGTGAAAAAACGGGTTCAGGAAGATGTGACATGCCGAAGGACACACAGCTGTTGTAGACACCAACTAGGATTAGAACCTCAACTCTTTAAGTCTTTTGCACACTAATAAGCAAGGTATTATACATTCCAGTAGTTCTGTGAGGTGCTTATTTAATCTTTTTTTGGATGAAAAGAAATGTCGGTGGTTTCGAATGCGTGTGGGAGAAGCAAAATGTACTGTGTGCGGCCAGAAGGGCAATTAACCCACCTGTCTGTCCATGTTGGGATGGAATTAATGAGGGGGAAAGTTGCGTTTGTAATTTTCCACCATCTTATCTAAATTTGCAGGAAAATTGCTCTATGGGCAGTAAATAGGACCCAGAAAGAGCAGCAACCCCTAGTAGTATCTCAAAAGGGCTCCAGAAACACGTTAGACCAAGTTGAAGTAAAGCACGAGGTGGGGGATGTCTGCTAGGATGGTGGCAGGCAGGGGAGAGGATTTTTTCCCCGTATTTATTCACCTGGAAGGGCAGACGTTGTCAATTTCCTCCTCCTGCCACACAAGTGGCCACGTCCTTGTCACTGGGCTGCGCGGAGGTTCTCACCTCCCACCTTCTCCCAGGGATGTTTATGGCAAGGGCACGGGTCGGGCTGGGCCGAGGAGGGCCCGGGCATCGGCGCCCACCCCCGTCTCCAGCCGCCGTAGCAGCTGTGGGCGCCGGAGAGGGCTCCCTGGGCAGCGCCTTTGTTTTCCCGACTCCAATTACGTTTGCGGAAGTGCTGCCAGCGCCGGGCGCGAAGGGGGCGCAGGCGGCAGCCTCCCCCAGCACCCCACAAAGATGACACCCGACTCGGAAGCCGGGGAAGGGAGGCAGCGGCGGGTGAGCCCGGCCGAGAGCGGAGACGCAGGCGCACGCTCGGATGCCGGCCCCGGACCCGAAGCCCCTTTCCGGCAGCAGGTGTGCGCGGCGTAGGGTCTCCCCGCCCTCCGGCTGGGCCCGTCCCAGGCGCGGGAGACCAGGGCGGGGCTGCGGGCCCCTTCCCCGCACGCCGGGCCCGACTCACCTGCTGCGGCGACGGCAGCGCTCAGCTGCGCGGGGCGCGGGGAGCCCTGTTCCCGGAGCGCGGGGCGGCGGCTCGGGGCCCCGGGGCGGCGCGCACCATCGCGGGCGGCTGGCGCGCTCCTCCGGGGCTGCGGCTGGCGGGGCGGGGCGCGGCGAGGGATGCGGACCGGGTGGGGCCGCGGAGGACGGAGGCGGAGGGCCGAGCGCTCCCGCCGGCGCGACCTGCTCTCACGCTGCGGCTCCTCCTCCTCCCCGGCCGGGGCCTCGCCGCCGCCGCCGCCGCCGCCGCCGCCGCTCACTGCCGGCTGGACCCGTTTCAAGGCCGGGCGCCGAGGACCGGCCGCCAGGTGCAGCGCTCCGCCTCCTGCGGCGGCGGCGGATGCGTCGACCGCCAGCTCCGGGTCTCCCGCCCGCCGCGGCGGCCCCGAGGGACCCCTGAACCCAGCGGGGCCGGGGGACCGCGCTGAGGAGGGGAAGCACTGGGCGAGGCTCCATCCCTTCCCCTCACTCCGCCCGCCACGCGGCTCCCTCTGAGCCCCCAGGCAATGGGTGCGGACGGGGAAAGGTGGGGAAAATGTACCAACAGCTCTTATTCCTTGAGCGCCTTTTAAGAGGCACACACATGCTAACGCGGTCAGTGCGTTATCTCCGCGTCTCTGTCCCTGGTTGACCCGGGAAGGAGGAGCCGGCGGGGTGCGGGAGACACAGGATCCGTGAGTTTCTGGGCTCACCAAGAAGAGAGAACACTGAGACGAATGCGCCCTTTTTCAGGAGGTGCTACTGGCGCCTTGCTGAAAAGCCAACTGTGTGTGTCGCACTAAGAATATGATTCAAGTTGTATTTCTGGTTAAACACGCAGAGGGTGGGGAGAGTGGAGAATTCGTTTGACAAGTGTGTCTGTGTGCCTGTGATGGGCTCTGGGGGTTGCCACATCCTGTTCTTAAGGAGCTTATGGTCTTGTTCTGGCAACAAAGACAAGAGTGACAATGGTAGCTAACGCTTCTACACATGGATTATGTATGAGGCACTGTGTACCTACTATTTGAGCCTTAGAATCCTATAGGTATAGGAAATTTTATTACCATTTTACAACTGAGGAAAGCTGAGGCTGAAAGTTAATGTGACTCATTCAAAGTTACTAAACAGCAAAAGGGAAAGCAGGTTTCTTTTATCTCCAGACTTTAAGCTTTTAACCATGAAATCATACTGATAAGAATTTGATAGGCCCTGAAGTTTCAGAATTTTTGAGTCCCTCTTTAGGAAGAATAAAACAATTACAAATATGAAGTTTCTAGGGCCCCTTCCAGAGCTTCTGAAGGATCCCTGAAGCGTAAACCATAGTAGCCTAATGCTAAATCCACTTTCAGTATTGACATAAAAACAAAACAAAGATGGAGAGTACGAGAATTTCAAATGAAAAAGGCTAAGGTGGGGGTTGAACTCAGAGAATGATAGATGCTGGTCTGGTGTGACCTGAAGACAGCTGCTTTCTATGGAATTATTTGGAACTGAATGTCATAAAGTCCCCAGTTGGTAGCTGTCATAACTTAATTATTCTTTTCTGTCCAGCAATTAAAGAAGCAACTTAAAAAATAAAAAACCAGACTTCTGGGTCTAACATGGTTCAAGTTCTCTCTTGCATATGGAAAGAGAGAGAAACAAGCAGAACTTGGGGGAAACGGGGCAGTTCCTGACCTACAAAGGCAACTCCGTGTTGAACAATGAAGTCACATCATCCAGAGATTACAGCCGGTGACGCTGTTTTAGATACGATAGGGTAGCCTCAAAGGTCAGCACAGAAGAAAATGAGGGGTTTTGGGGTTTTGGGTTTTTTTCTTCCTCCAGGCTGGAGTGCAGTTGCACAATCATGGCTCCCCACAGCCTCAACCTCTTGGGCTCAGACAATCCTCCTGCCTCAGCTTCTTTAGTAGCTGGGACCACAGGCACACACCACTATACCTGGCTAATTAAAAAAAAAAAACTATTTGTAGAGACGAGGTCTTGCTATATTGCCCAGACTTGTCTCAGACTCCTGGGCTCAAGCAGTCCTCCCACCTCAGCCTCCCAAAGTGCTGGGATTACATGTATGTGCCACTACTCCTGATCAGAAAGTGTTGTTTTAACTGACCTTGGTAGGGCAGGAATATTTTCCTACCAGCCACATTCCTTTTAATATGTTCAAATTTTTCATAATTGTTCCAGCTCATAATTAAACTAGATATTATATTTAAAATTTTCTTCATTTTTAAAGTATAAGTAAAATGAATATAACCGAAGGAGAAGACACAAGTATGCATAAAGAAAAAGTGATCTGCCACTCCACCCCCACCTTCTTACCGGCTGTGAGCCTGGTGTGGGAAATTGGCCTCCAAGTATACTGACAATATTTTTTAAATGTTGCTATCACATAACACATGGAAGCAGTTTAAACCATATAGTAAGAAGATGGGAAAGGAGGACAGGCTAACACACTTTGGGTAGGGTACAAGAGGTAGTATGTTTTATTAAATATGTGTAGATTCTCCCCCTCTCTTTCTCTCCCTCTCTGTGGACTGCGTCATTCTTCCCTGCTGATGGTATAGTTGCAAGGACCAAAGCTGAAGTCGAACAGGGGGCTTGGCAGACAAAAGGTGCCTGGTCAACTTGTACTTGCTCTATTAGGAGACTTAGGAGCAGGCATGTCTGGCTATAGTTCTAGCTCACCAGATAGCTGGATAAATAGCTATGGACTATATTGCCATTTCTTAGGTAGAGAACAAATGCAGCCTGTGTGGGTGACAGCAGTGGGTGGTCATTTTAAGATTTCCTGAATATCAAATATCTCATGCACCTTGTGAATATTTGGTGTATCAAGAATAATTGGTGCCTACTGGGTCCTTCCAAACCTTCCTATGTTCAGTTCACATATGCACTAGTTTATCTCACAAACTATTTGCTTCTACTTTATCTTCCTTAAAATGTTTATTTTTCTTATTTATTTTGGCAGAACTGATTATTCTTAAATAGGGAAACAAGCACATTATAGTGGGTAGCAATAACAAAAATAGCTAACACATACAAGACTTACCATGTGCTAGGCATGGCTCAAAGCACTTTCAATATATTAATGCATATAATCCCCACAGCAATCGCATACTGGTAGGTACTGTTATCTCCTTGCACCAGTGAGGAAGCTGGTACATATAAAAGTGAAGCAACTAGACTGAAGCCATCTCACAAGGAAATGATGGGATCTGCATTTGAACTTTGGGTTCAGGGCTTTGGTTCTTAACCCTTCCTTCCTCCTTGCCCATTTAAATATTTACAAACATGTATATTCACATATGGAGGGTTGGAAATTTTATTTTTATGCACATGGTGTCAATTATTTCTTTCTCCAGGCATTTCTTCCTCCTGTTAGGAACAGGAGACACTGGCCCCTCCTTGAAATTCTTTCTTTCTCTTCTTTTGGTGCCCCGCAAGTCTTGGATTTTCCTCCTTGACACTCTGCCCTCCTCTGCCTTCTGTGACCCATGAGTCTTGAGTTTTCCTCTTCCTCTCTGACAAGCCCACTTTGTGTGCTCCACTTGGGTTTTAGTTTTCCTTGAGTTTGGTTCTAGGCTTTCCTTTCTTCTGATTCTGTTTTTTCTGTGAATGCTCTCACTCGCTCTTGGCTTCAATCATAGAACATTTGAGGGCGCTCCAAAACCCGTCTCTTGGGGTCAGCCTCTCTCCTGAGGGCCAGATCCTTACGGTCACTTGTCCAGTGCAATATGTCACAGGCATCCCAACCTCGCTAAGTGCCACACCAATGTATCATTACCTTGTGTTCTTCTCCCACTCACTATTTTTTTTAAGACAGAGTCTCATTCTGTCACCCAGGCTGAATTGCAGTGGTGCAATCTTAGTTCACTGTATCCTCTGCCTTCTGGGTTTAAGTGATTCTCCTACCTCCGCCTCCCAAGTAGCTGGAATTACAGTCACACACCACCACGACTGGCTAATTTTTGTATTTTTAGTAGAAATGAGGTCTCACCATGTTGGCCAAGGCAGTCTGGAACTCCTGACCTCAAATGATCTGCCTTCTTCAGTCTTCCAAAGTGCTGGGAGTACAGGCATGAGCCACTGCACCCAGCTCCCCATTCACTCTTCTGGGTTCCCAGACTCTGGGGTCCCAAACAGTCATCCAACCAGTTGTACAAGCCCCTTTTTCTCAAAGCTCCTTTCACCCTCATACCCACACCCAGTGTATTAGTTTCCTATTGCTGCTGTAACAAGTTGTCATAAACTTTGTGGATTAAAACATACATTTATTTTATTTTATTTTTTTCAGCAATGCAATTTTTACTTCCTGAACTGCAGGAAGGGTACTCTCACTAGCCATCTTGCCATGAGAGTACAACAAACAAAGGAAAACACACACATTTATCCCTTACGCATTTGGGTTGTCCTTAGTGCTGTGTCTGATCTCCGTTGGCTGGAGCCAGACCTCACAATCTAAACTAAAACCTGACTGGCTAACAACTTAAAACTTTTCTAAGCAGGTGAAAGAGTAGGGAGCTGGGACATGCCTGTGAGCATGTCTAGCACAGATATCTTGGTTAAAGTACAAGGACATAGAATGTACTATGTGCCTGTAAGCATGGCATGTTTAACAGCTACATAGGATAGGGCTTAAGAAAAAGCTACTAGCACACTTATGATTTATTCTTTAACAAGAAAGGAAACTTTAAAAAGGAACTTTTCTACTTCCCACACCACACCAACCCATTCCCAGCTTGTTGGCTGACAACAGGAGGTATCCTAGAATTCAATCAATTTTTTTTATTATTATACTTTAAGTTCTGGGGTACCCCAGAACATGTATTGTGCAGATCGTGCAGGATTGTTACATAGGTATACACATGCCATGGTGGTTTGCTGCATCCATCCCCCTGTCATTTACATTAGGTATTTCTCCTAATGTTTCCCCTTCACAATCCCCCACCCCCTGCTATCCCTCCACTAGCTCCCCTACCCCCTACCACAGGCCCTGGTGTGTGATGTTCCCCCCTCTGTGTCCATGTGTTCTCATTGTTTAACACCCACTTCTGAGTGAGAACATGCAGTGTTTGGTTTTTTGTTCTTGTGTCAGTTTGCTGAGAATGATGGTTTCCAGATTCATCCATGTCCCTGCAAAGGACATGACCTCATCCTTTTTTATGGCTACATAGTATTCCATGGTGTATATGTGCCACATTTTCTTTATCCAGTCTATCATTGATGGGCTTTTGGGTTGGTTCCAAGTCTTTGCTATTGTAAACTGTGCCACAGTGAACAAATGTGTGCATGTGTCTTTATAATAGAACGGTTTATAATCCCTTGGGATATACCCAGTAATGGAATTGCTGGGTCAGATGGTATTTTGAGTTCTAGATCCTTGAGAAATTTCCACACTGTCTTCCACAATGGCTGAACTAATTTACACTCCCACCAACAGCGTAAAAGCGTTCCTGTTTCTCCACATCCTCTCCAGCATTTGTTGTCTCCAGATTTTTTAATGATCGCCATTCTAACTGGCGAGAGATGGTATCTCAATGTGATTTTGATTTGCATTTCTTTAATGACTAGTGATGATGAGCATTTTTTCATATGTTTGTTGGCTGCATAAATGTCTTCTTTTGAAAAGTGTCTGTTCATACCCTGTGCCCACTTTTTGATGGGGCTTTTTGTTTTTTTCCTGTAAATTTGTTTACGTTCTTTGTAGATTCTGGATATTAGCCCTTTGTCAGATGAGTAGATTGCAAAATTTTTTCCCATTCTTTTGGTTGCTGGTTCATTCTAACGATTGTTTATTTTACTGTGCAGAAGCTCTTAAGTTTAATTAGATCCCATTTGTCTCTTTTGGCTTTTGTTGCCATTGCTTTTGGTGTTTTAGTCATGAAGTCCTTGCCTATGCCAGTGTCCTGAATGGTATTGCCTAGGTTTTATTCTAGAATTTTTATGGTGTTAGGTCTTATGTTTAAATCTTTAATCCATCTGGAGTTAATTTTAGTGTAAGGTGTCAGGAAGGGGTCCAGCTTCTGTTTTCTGCACATGGCTAGCCAGTTTTCCCAACACCATTTATTAAACAGGGAATCCTTTCCCCATGGCTTGTTTTTGTCAGGTTTGTCAAAGATCAGATGGTTGTAGATGTGTGATGTTACTTCAGAGGCCCCTGTTCTGTTCCATTGCTCTATATCTCTGTTTTGGTACCAGTATCATGCTGTTTTGGTTACTGTAGTATCATTTAAAGTCAGGTAGCATGATGCCTCCAGCTTTATTATTATTAGTATTTGCTTTGGATTGTCTTGGCTATGTGTGCTCTTTTTTGGTTTTGGTTCCATATGAAGTTTAAGGTGGTTTTTTCCCAGTTCTGTGAAGGTCATTGGTAGCTTGATGGGTATAGCATTGAATCTATAAATTACTTTGGGCAGTATGGCCACTTTAACAATATTTATTCTTCCTAACCATGAGCATGGAATGTTTTTCCATCTGTTTGTGTCCTCTCTTATTTCCTTGAGCAGTGATTTGTAGTTCTCCTTGAAGAGGTTCTTTACATGCCTTGTTAATTGTATTCTTAGATATTTTACTCTCTTTGTAGCAATTGTGAATGGGAGTTCACTCATGATTTGGCTCTCTATATGTCTGTTATTGGAATATAGGAATGCTTGTGATTTAAAACATACATTTATTATCTTACAATTCTGGAGGTCAGGAGTCCAAAATGGGTTTTAGTCACCTAAAACCAAGGTGACTGCAGGGCTGTATTCTTTCTGTAGGCTGTAGAGAAGAATCCATTTCTTTGACCTTTTTCACTTCTAGGGGCTGCTCACATTCTTTGGCTCATGGACTCTTCTTCCATTTTCAGAGCACACCACTCTAACCTCAGCCTCAATCATTGCATTGCCTTTTCTGGCTCTGACCCTCATTACATTGGGTTCACCTTGATGATTCAGAGTAATCCCTTCCTTTTAAGAATCTTAATCTCATCAGCAAAGCCCCTTTTGCTATGAAGCATATTTACAGGCTCCTGGGATTGGGACATGGACATCTACAGTGGGCCATTACTCTGTCTTTGACACCCAGTCAGATGCCAAACTCTCGATTCTGCCTCAAAAAGGCACCTGTGCTCTTCTCTCCATCGCTGTGCTATCCTAATCTCTGTTATCTCTCCTTTGCCTATGGCAACCATTTTTCTGGTCTCTCTGCCTCAATATGTGCTCTCATCCATTCAGCTTTTCACTTTACCACCAAAATAATCTTTTCTCTTTTCTTTTCAACAGGATCTTGCTCTGTCATTCAGGCTGGAATGCAGTGGTGGGATCATAGTTTACTGTAAGCTGGAACTCCTGGACTCAAAGGATCCTCACACCTCAGCCTCTGAGGTAGCTGGGACTACAGGTACATATCATCACACCCAGCCAATTTTTAATTTTCTTTGTACAGATAGAGTCTCACTATGTTTTAGGAGAGGAGCAAGGTTGGCTGGTAGCACAGCCAGGAGGCACAATACAACACGAAGGGTGCCTTATGGTGTTGCACAATCCTATGGGACAGCAAAGAAATTACATGGTAAGGTGTTTGTAAAGATTCTTTTGGTGCTGGGTGCAGTGACTCATGCCTGTAATCCCAACACTTTGGGAGGCCAAGGTGGGCAAATCACTTGAGCCCAGGAGTTTGAGACTAGCCTGGGCAACATGGCAAAACCTCATCTCTACAAAAAATACAAAAATTACCAGGGCACAGTGGCATGCCCATAGTCCTAGCTACTAGGGAAGCTAAGGTAGGAAGATCGACTGAGCCCAGGAGGTCAATCTTCCACCTTAGCAGTGAGCCGTGATTACACCACTGTACTGCAACCTGGGTGACAGAATGGGACCTTGTCTCAGGAAAAAAAAAAAAAAAGTAACTGTAACCAGTAGCAAAGAGAGAGGTTAACAGTAGCATGGACCACAGTGGTAGTGGTGGGGATGGAGAGCAACAGATGGATTTGAGAGAGAGTTTTGGGAAGTATATGAGCATACTTGGTGATATGTTGTATGTAGGAGGCAAGGGAAAGGAGGTGTTAAGAATGACTCACAGGTTTCTGGCTTTAGCAACTGGGGAAGATTGTGATAACCTTTACTGCGAGGGAGGAGACTGTGGGAGGAGCAGGTTGGAAGGGGAAAAGGAAGAGTTCACATTTGACTCAGTGGGTTTGAGATGCCTGTGAGCCTTGCAGGTGGAGCTATGAAGTAGGCAATTAAACATGAGTCGAAAGCCCAGAAGAAAGGCCTGGCCTTGGCAGTCATCAGTATTGTACAATTTACAGTCATTGGACTGAAGAGGATTACTCAGGAAGAGAATAGACTCAGAGAGCCCAGAGAAGGGCCAACATTTACCAGTTGGTACAGGAGAGGAAACCAGGAAGGATCAGTCAGAAGTAGGAGGTAACTCAGGAGGATGTTGTCACTGAAGACTGTCGAAGAGTTGCTTCAAGCAGGCGTGAGTGGTTTGTATTCTCTGTTTCCTCCATATCCTAGATAAAGCATTATGTCCTTCACAGACTGGCTTTATCAGCCCCCAGTGGCTCTGTTCACCATGTGCCTTCTCTATCATGGTATCTATCATATACTGTTGTAATCATTTGTTTGACTTCTGTGCTAGATTATAAGCTCCTTAAAGACAGAAAAACTCCATGTTGTTCAACACTTGTATTAGTTAGCATAGACAGTAGTCCATTGGAACAGCCCATATACAGTGGTTTAAATAAGGAAAAAAGTATGATTTTTACCTCATATAAAAGTTTGGGTAAATATATGTAACAAACCTGCATGTCCTGCACATGTATACTGGAACTTAAAAAATCGTAAAATAAAATTAAATTTAAAAGTTTAGGGCCAGGTGCAGTGGTTCACACCTGTAATCCCAGCACTTTGGGAGGCCGAGGCAGGTGGATCACCTGAGATCAGGAGTTTCAGAACATCCTGGTCAACATGGAGAAACCCTATCTCTACTAAAAATACAAAAAAACAGCTGGCGTGGTGGTGCACGCCTGTAATCCCAGCTACTTGGGAGGCTGAGGAAGGAGAATTGCTTGAGCTGGGGAGACGGAGATTGCAGTCAAGAGATCGTGCTGTTGTATTCCAGCCTGGGCAACAAGACAAAATTCCATCCCCCCAAAAGTATTAAAAAGTTCAGGTAAATAAGTGGGCCCATGGTGTTGGTACTCAAGATCTTGTTGCTCTGTCATCTTCAAAACCCAACATGGCTGCCCCAACTCTTACTATCATGTACATTCCAGCCACTGGGAAAGGGAAAAGCGGGGAAGGCATTTTCCTTCCTTTTATGAACATGGGTGGAGCTCAGTGGCTCACGTCTGTAATTCCAGCACTCTGGGAGGCTGAGGCGGGTGGATCACCTGAGGTCAGGAGTTTGAGACCAGCCTGGCCAACATGGTGAAACCCCATCTCTACTAAAAATACAAAAAATTAGTTAGACATGGTGGTGGGCACCTGTAATCCAAGCTACTCAGGAGACTGAGGCAGGAGAATCACTTGAACCTGGCAGGCGGAGGTTGCAGTGAACTGAGATCATACCACTGCACTCCATCCTGGGTGACAGAGTGAGACTCTGTCTCAAAAAAAAGAAAAAGAACATGACCAGAAGTTCTACATATGTACACATTACTTGTTTAAATTCCAGTGGTAGAACTTGGTCATATGACCACATCTATCTGCAAGGAAAACTGAGAAATACAGTCTTTAACTCAGTAGCCACATATACAGTTAAAAATTCTAGGACTATGAAAGAAAGAGAACAGACACTGGGTAGAACCAGCAGCCCCAATATACCATTGTAACTGTATCACAGAGCCTGACTGTTGGAATATGCATTTATGGCATAGAGAAAGGCAAGAAAAGATAAACACCCCACTCTTGACATTAATTATCTTGTGGGGAGGAAATGGAAAGGACATGGAGGGAGAGTTATAAATTATGTGTTGAATGAATGGATAATAAATGGATAAATCCAATGGTGACAGTAGTGATGAGATGAGTTCTTTTTAGCCCCCCTCCCATCTTCCCTTCTTTCCTCAGCATTAGCTTATGAAGAAGGAGGGACTTTCACTAGACCAAAAAGATGAGTTATGTAAATGGAAGGGAAGGAGGCTAACTCATTTAAATCTTCTATTCTGATATATGTTTTGCTTAATTCTTGAGTTTTCCAGATGGGTGATCATATTAAACTATAAACAATTATACTTTAGTCTCTTTTCCAGTATTTATATCTATATTTAAAATCCTTACTACATTGACAAAATAACAGTAAATATTGGTAACAATCAAGAATTGTTCCTTTTCTTACTGCTTGCTCTACTATGACTGTCTCTATTGCTTTGCTACTGAGTTTGAGGCTGACTATTGTTTTGACATAGCTATTGTTATTAGGTTAATTAAGAATCTTTCTATATATGGTTAATAAGAGTTTTAAACATTTATAATACATATTTTGATGTTTCCTTCATGTACTTTCTAAGATTTTTTCTTCTTGTCAATTTCCAATCCAGTTCCATATTATGTGGTGTTCATTGTCTTCTCATTATGGACTTAAATGGCAATAAATACACCTTAGTGAGGCAGAGAGTTAGGCCCTGGATATAGAAGCATAAAATCAGGTCCCTTCCATCAAGAGGCTTGTGATTTACTAGCAGGGACATGTCTACAAATAAATCAATTATAATTAACATAATTATAATAGCAGGCAACACATGCTATGAGTGGTATACAGATTAACTTTTCAAAAATATCTCTTCTATCATGTTCCTCCGCTCCTAAGAAAAATATATTTGGTCCCTCTGGCTTAAAGCAGATAGTCCAAAATCTTTAATCATCTTCACTCAGACACTAAGTTCTGCCAATTGTATCCTCTCAGCATTTCTGTGTTTCACTTTCCCCATCCCTACACACACTATTCCAACTCAGGACCTAATTCAACTGTCTCCATAGTGGCTTCCCTGTTTCCAGCCTTGAACCTGTCTAATAGTAACCAAGGCACTTGAAATGTATCTCAGTTATGTGGTTAAAAAAAAATTAAATTATATTTTAATTTTTAAAACATTTTATTAGAGTACAACATATACACAAAAAGTGCACAGATCATAAGAGTACAATTGGGTTACAATAAATATTTAAAAACTGTAATCACTACTAATTGCAAAAAACTGAACATTACAAGCACTCCAGAAATTCCCCTTGTGATCTTTACAAATTACTACCTCTTTCTTCCGCCCCAAAGGTAACCACCATTCTGATTTCCAACCCCATAGAGTAGTTTTGCCTGTTTTTGAACTTTATATAAGTGGAATCAAAGAGTATAAAATCTTTTGTGTTTGATTTCTTTTTTTTTCTTTTTCATTAGAGACAGGGTCTTGCTATGTTGCCTAGACTGGTCTTGAACTCCTGAGCTCAAGTGATCCTCCTGCCTAGGACTTCCACAGTACTGGGATTACAGGTGTGAGCCACTGCACCTGGCCTTGTATTTGATTTCTGGTATAGTTTAGATGTCCCCGCCCAAATCTCATGTTGAAATGTACTCCCCAGGGTGGAAGGTGAGGACTTTGGGAGGTGTTTAGGTCATGAGGATGGATTCCTCATGACTTGGTGCTGTCCTTGTGATACTGAGTTCTTTCAAGATCTGGTTAAGTATGTATTGCACCTCCACCCTCCACCCTCCCCTGTTCCTGCTCTCACCATGTGATACTGGGGCTCCCCTTTTGCCCTCCACCATGACTAAACTTCCTGAGGCCTTATCAGAAGCCAAGTGGATGTTGGCACCATGCTCCATACACAGCCTGCAGAACTGTGAGCCAATTAAAACTCTTTTCTTTATAAATCACTCAATCTCTGTAATTGCTTTTCTTTCTTTTATTATTTTTTAAATTACTTTTTGAGACAAGGTCTTGCTCTGTCACTCAGGCTGGAGTGCAGTGGTGTAATCATGGCTCACTGCTGCTTCAACCTCCCAGGTTCACACGATTCACACATCCCAGCCTCCCAAGTAGCTGGGACTACAAGTGCACCACCATGCTTGGGTAATTTTTTTGTTTTTTGAGATGGAGTTTTGCTCTTGTTGCCCAGGCGGGAATGCAATGGCGCAATCCTGGCTCACTGCAACCTCCGCCTCCCAGGTTCAAGCAGTTCTCCTGCCTAAGCCTCCCAAGTAGCTGGGATTACAGGCATGCACCACCATGCCTAGCTAATTTTGTATTTTTAGTAGAAACAGGGTTTCACCATGTTAACCAGGCTGGTCTCAAACTCCTTACCTCAGGCGATCCACCCACCTCAGCCTCCAAAAGTGTTGGGATTACAGGCGTGAGCCACCGCGCCTGGCCTATTTTTTTTTTAAGAGACAAAGTCTCACTATGTGGCCCAGGCTGGCCTTGAACTCCTAGGCTCAAGCGATACTACCACCTCAGTCTCCCAGAGTGCTGGGGTTACAGGCAGGAGCCATAGGCTCAGGCTCAAGTAGCTTAATAGCAATGCAAGAATGGCTACTACAATTTCTTTTGCCCAAAATTACGTTACTGTATGTAGTTATTTCATTTTCAGTATGTAAAAATTCCACTTTCTTTTCTTTTATTCTTTTGTTGATATTTGGATAATTTCTATTCATTGGCATTTACAAATAATGCTGCTATGAACATCGTTGTGCTTGTCTGTGGTACACATAGGTATGAATTTCTATTGTATGTACCTGGAAGTGTAATTGCTAAGCTGTAGGATATGCAGGTTTTCATCTTTGTTAGTTAATATCGAACAATTTCCAAGGCATTTGCAAGAATTTATACTCTTGTTGACATTTCTCTTGTTTCACATACTTGCCCTCACTTCTTGTCAGTATTTTTTCTTTTTAAAACATTATTTTGAAATAATTTTATGCTTATTAATTTTGTTAATAAAAATAAATTTTTATTGATTAATTAGTCATTAGATAAATTGCAAGAACAGTACATAGAATTTCCACACATCTTTCACCCATCTTCCCCCAATATTAGCATTCTACATAGCACAGGTATCACACCTAAGAAGTTCCTACCAATACCCTAACAAAATCCTAATTCAAACCCTATTTGGACTTCACCAGTCTTTCTACCAACATCCCTTTTCTGTCCCAGGATCAAATTCAGGATTCCATATAACATTTATGTCTTCTAAGTCTCCCTCAATCTGTGACAGCTCCTCAATCTTTCCTTGTCTTTCATGACCTTGATACTTTTAACAGATGCTGGTCAGGTAGCTTGCAGAATGATCCTCAGTTTAGGTTAACAGATTTTTCCCCATGATTAGATTAGGGCCACATATTTTTAGAAAGAATGTCACAAAGATAATACTACCTTCTCAGATCATATCGAGAGCACACTCATCATATATTCTACTACCTGCAATGTGAATCTTAATCCCCTCAATGAGGTTCTGTGTACTGTTTCTTTGCTGTTAAGTCACTGCTATGGTGCGAACATTTTCGTTCCTTCTAAAATTTATGTTGAAACTTAATCCCTAATACAACAGTCTTTAGGGATGGGGCCTTCAGCAGGTGCTTAGGCCATGAAGGTTCCACCTTCATGGATGGAATTAGCGCCTTATTAAAGGGCTTAGGGGCAAGTTCACTCCTTCCACCCCTTTCTGCCCTTCCCTCCTTTCTGCCATGTGAGGATGCAGCATTTGCCCCCTCCAGAAAATGCAGCAACAAAACATCATCTTGGAAACAGAGAACAGTCCTCACCAGACACCAAATGCTGGCACCTTGATCTTGACTTCCCAGCCTCCAAAACTGTGAGAAATACATTTCTATTATTTACAGATTATCTGGTCTCAGGTATTTTGTTATGAGCAGCATGAACAGAGGACAACAAGTCACTATCTTTCTCTTTATAATTAACAATATTTAGGAAGAGACACTTTCTATTTTCTGCAAATATGCTATTTCTCCTTAAATTTTCATTTATTAATTTTAGCATTCATTGATTGTTCTTGCCTGCAGCTATCATTACTGTGGTATTCTAATTGAGATTTTCTATTTTCTTCATTCCTTTTATATTTGTTAATTGAAATTCTTTTGTACAGAAAAAATTTTCCCTTTTCCTCCTTAATTTACTTATTCAATACTTGATATTTGTATGAAGCCATGAATGCTTATTTTATTATTTGACTTAAAATCGAATACTTTTATTTTCTTGCTTAAATTATTCCAGCTTTGCCATGGTAACTCTTTCTTGGTTACTCTCTTTTTTGTTCTTTCAGGATGGAATTTGAGTCTAGTTTATTAATTTCAGCAGAATTTTAAACATACAAACAGGTTAATTTTGCTATGGATTCATCAGAATATCTTTGCAAATTAGTGTTTATATGACTTGCATCATAAAACTGTTTTTAAAATTTTGGTAAAATACACATGACATAAATTTATTATGTTAGCAATTTGTAAGGTCCAGCTCAATAGCACACAATATTTGTCCTTTTGTGTCTGGCTTATCTCATTCAACATGTCTTCAAGGCTCATCCATATCGTAGCATGTGTCAGAATTACATTCTTTTTCAAGGCTGATAATATTCAGTATATGTATATACCACATTTTGTTTATGTCTGTGTCCTTTTTACATGCTTATTTATTTACATTTTTAAGGAGCATTGACATCACAAGATGCCCTGCACCAACACTGGAGTCAATCACGTCTCCAGAGAGCCTTGGTTCTTTTTATTAGAAACCAGCTAAATGTGCTTATCATAACTGAGGTATCACTGCTTTCAGACTCTTTCAGTGGAAAGAGAAGAAAATTTATGTATATACTAACTCATTTATAAATACATATAAATATTTATTTCTGTACCTCCATAACTATATGTAATTAAAAATAAAACATGAGTTCATGCTAATACCTCCAACTCCAGTCTAGAATCATAGATTTTATTCTCACATTCCCTCTTTGATTATAACTATTCTCTATCTGTGAGAAACCTGGCTTGCATTCTTTGCAGAGTATTTGTTCAGACCTAGTCTATGCGTCAAGTAGTTTCAGAATCACTCACGAATAACTCTGTGTGAAACAAATTTGCCAATTAGAGCATTGTGTTTTGTAATAATTTTTTTAGCTTTACAATATCCAGTCAAACACTGTTTTCCAAAGTTACTTAGATCAGCTCCTTTCTTAACCTTTCAATGTAGTCATTCATGTGTAATGTAATTGGATTCATCTGCAATGCAATTAGATTCATTTGCCAAAGTTCTGCATTTCATCTCCTGCTTTTTATTTGTATACAATAAAATTCAGTGATGCTTGTTAGTGTATTGTTCTGTGGATTTTGAAAATGGACTATCTTATATCTATCAGCACAGTAACATAAAAAATGATTCCATTGCCTCAAAAATTCCCTTGTGCTGTGCTCTTTTATAGTTAACCTGCCCCACCCTGCAACCATGTATTGGAATCCTGTTCCTATCATTTGCCTTTTCCAGAATGTCATATACAGTTGATCCTTGAACAACATGGGGGTTAGGGGTGCTAGCTCCCTTCTCCCATGCAGCTAAAAATCTATGTAAAGTTTTTGCTCCTCCCAAATGTGACTATTTGAGTATTTATTATATGCAAGGTGCTATGCTAGATGCCACAGAAACTGTAGACATGTCTTATCCTAAGAGTTTTCATTTAATCACGAAAAAAAAAAAGTTGTTCAAAGGTCAACTGTATTTTACTTTTAAACTGTTTATGAACAACTCCGGGGTAAGGGTACCAGCCCCCATACGGTCACAAATCCACATGCAACTTTTAACTCCTGAAAAACTTAACTGCTAATGGCCTACTGTTGATGGGAAGCCTTACTGATAACGCTAAAATTGATTAATACATATTTTGTATGTTATGTGTATTATATATTGTATCCTTACAATATAGTAAGCTAAGAAAAAATGCTAAAATCATAAAGAACTGAAAATATATTTATTATTCATTAAGTGAAAGTAGATCATCATCATGGTCTTTATCCTCATAATCTTCATGTTGAGTAGGCTGAGGAAGAGGAGGAATAAGAGAGGTTGGTATGTTTTCACAGGAGTGGCAGAGTGGGAGGAAAATCTGCATGTAAGTGGGCCCATGCAGTCCAAACCTGTATTGTTCAAGCATCCATATTACATGATAAATGGAATCATGTAAAATATAGCCTCTCATGTCTGGCTTCTTTCACTTAGCAATATCTGTTTAAGGTTTATTAATATTGTATGAATCAGTAGTTTATTCCTTTTTATTGCTTGAGCCATATTCCACTGTATACACAGCCCAATTTTTTGTATCCATTCACTGGTTGAAGGATATCTGTGTTGTTTCCAGGTATCGGTTATTGTTAAAATCCTTCTGTAAACATTTGCATACAGGTTTTGTGTGAACAAAAGTTTCCAATTCATTTGAGCAAATACCTAAGAGTGGGATTGCTGGGTCACATGGTAAGTATATGCTTAAGTTTGTAACAGCCAGTTTTCAATGTAGCTGTAATATTTTTCATTCCCACAAGCAATACATGGCAGTGTCAGTTCCTCTGCATCTTCACTAATACTTGTTGTTTGCAGTGTTTTGATTTTAGTCCTTTTAATAGGTGTACAGTGGTATGTCATTGTGCTTTTAATTTGTCTTTCCCTAATGACTAAAAATGTTGAGCATCTTTATGTGCACTGTTTGACATGTAACTCTTCTTTAGTGTCTGTTCAGATCATTTGCTCATTTTTTATGGTGTTGTTTATTTTCTTATTGTTGAGTTTTGAAGGCTGTTTATATATTCTGGATACAAGTCCTCTAGCAGGTATGTGATTTGCAGATGTTTCTCCAAGTTTATTGCTTTTCTTTTCATTCTCTTTGGCAGAGAAAACTTGTTCAATTTTTATAAAGTCCAACTTAACTTTTTTTTTTATTTTATGGGTTATGGTTTTGATGTCATATATAAAAGATCTTTGTCACATCAATAAACATAGAGGCTGGTTCTTTGAAAAGATCAATAAAATTGATAAATGTCTAGTCAGATTGGAAATAAATAGATAATATACAAATTACTAATACAAAAAATGGGAGAGAGGGTATCATTACAGATTCTATTAAAAGGATAATAAGAAAATATGAACAATTTTAAGCTAATACATTTATCAACTTAGATGTAACACACGAATTCCTTCAAAGACAGACTGTCAAAGCTACCTCAACAAGAAATAGATAACATAATAGAAATATGCACATATATATTAAAGAAATTGAATATGCTGTTTAAAACTCTTCCAACAAAGAAAACTCTACACCCAAATAGCTTTATTAAATTCTACTAAACATTTAACTAAGTAATCATACAACTTCTGTATAAATGCTTCCAGAAAATTATAGAAAAGGAAACTCTTCCCAACTTAATTTATGAAGCCAGCATTCATTACCCTAGTCCTAAAACCAGACAAAGATTGTGTAAGAAAACTCATCAGGGCCAACAGCTCTCACGTGGATGTAGCAATTCTTAATTAAATTTTAACAAATTGAATCCAGCAATATATTTAAAAGCATACCACATGATGACACACTGGGTTTATCTCATGACTGAAAGCTTTAAAAAAATCATTGTAATTTACCATAATAATAAAACACAAGGATAATATCATACGATCATCTCAATACTACAGAAGAAACATTTGATAAAAATCCAGTGTCTCTTCAGAATTGAACTAGAGATTATATTTAATGCGATGAGGCAAAAATAAATAAATAGCATCCAGGTGAAAAGGAGAAAGTAAAACTTTTTATTCATAGATGATGTGTTTATGTGGCAAACCCTCAATGATCAACAAAATGTTTGTAGAACATATAGACCTAATAAGTGAGAGTATCAGGTTCATAAGATACAAAACTCAATTTAAAAATTAAGTGTACTTTTCTGTACAGACAAAAAACATGAATTTTAAATTTATAAAACATTATATTTTACATGGTATCAAAAATACCTGTATACTAAAAACTATAGTTGAGAGAAATGAAAGAAAACCTAAATAAATGGAAATGATTTATTATATCACCAGATAAGAAGCCTAAATATTATTTAAAATGCCATTTCTTTTTTAATTTACAAAACACAATTGCAATCAAAATCCCAGCAAGTTTATTTGTAGAGATTGGCAAGCTGATGCTAAAATTTACATAGAAATTCAAATGGTCAGCTGGGTATGGTGGCTTACACTTGTAATCCTAGCACTTTAGGAGGCTGGGGCAGGAGGACTGCTCAAGTCCAGGAGTTTGAGACCAGCCTGGGAAACATAAGGAGACCCTGTCTCCACAAAAAATTTAAAAATTAGCCGGGCATGGTAGCATGCACCTGTAGTTGCAGCTACTCTGGAAACTGAGGTAGGGAGATTGCTTGAGCCTGGGAGGTTGGGGCCGCAGTGAGCTGTGATTGCTCTACTGCATGTAGCCTGAGTGACAGAGCGAGATCCTGACAAAATAGAAAAAAGAAAAGAAAGAAAAAGGAATTCAAAGGTTCTGGAATATACAAAGCAACTTTGAAAGAGAAAAGTTGGAGGACATACACTGTCCAATATCAAAACTTATATAACCTCCTGTAATCAAGATACTATAGTGTTAGTATAAAGACAGTCACAGAGGTCAATGGAATGTAACAGGGAGTCCAGAAATAGACTCATATATATATGACTCTCTCTCTCTCTCTCTGTATATGTATATATGTATGGTCAATTGATTTTCAACAGAGCTACCAATGCAATTCAATAGAGAAAGAGTATTTTTTTCAACATAAGTGCTGGGTCAAATGGATATTCTTATTTTAAAAGTAAAGCTCAATTTTACCTCATGCCATATACAAAAATTAACTCAGGGCTGAAGCGGTGACATGTGCCTGTAATCCCAGCCACTTGGGAGGCTGAGCTGTGAGGATTGCTTGAGCTCAGTAGTTTGAGACCAGCCTAGGCAACATAGCAAGACCTCTATCTAAAAAAAGTGCAAAAAAATTATAGACCTACATATAATAGCTGAAGCCATCAAACTCCCAGAAGAAAACATAGGAGAAAACTTCAGTTACCTTTGTCAAGCTTTCTTAAATAGGATATAAAAACACAAACTATAAAAAGAAAATAATCAATACATTGAACTTCAACGTTAAGAATGTTTGTTTTTCAAGATGCAGTCTTATAAAAATGAAAAGGCAAGGCACAAAAAGGGAGAAATTAGTTTTAAACATATATTTAACAAATGACTTGTGTCTAGAATATGTAAGAACTTTCAGAACTCAACAGTAATAAGACAAACAACAAATTTTATTCTTTTGTTTAAAAATGAACAAAAAATTTCAAAAGACACATTACCAGAGAAAACATATTGATGGCAAATAGGCACAGGAAAAGTTGTTCATTATCATTAGTCATTAGAGCAGTATTTTAAACTGGGCACGATTTTGCCCTTACACCCCAGAGACATTTGGCAATGTCTGGAGACATTTTTGATTGTCAACAACTGGGGAGAAGGTACTTTTAAATGGCAAAAACTGCAATTACTTCTGCATCAGGCTAGTAGCATGTAGTGTGTAGAGGCCAGGTATGCTGCTAAACTTCCTGCAATGCACAGGACAGCCCTTCCCCACAAAGAATTGTTTGGTCCAAAATGTCAATAGTGATAAAGTCGAGAAACCTACGTTAGGGAAACACATATCAAAACCACAATAAGATACTGGTACCTATGAAGTAGAATAGGTGAATAAAGAAATAGGTAAATAAAAGGCAGCGTACCAAGTGATGAAGAGAATGTGGAACTAATGGAACCTCAAAGTTGGTGATTCTACCACTTTGGAAAATAATTTGTCAGTTTCTTAAAAAGTTAATCATAAATCTACCTTGGTTATTACAGGCATGAGCCACCATGCCCTAGGTATATCCCCAAGAGAAATGAAGGCATATGTTTACATGAAGATGTATAGGAATGTACATAGCAACTTTATTTGTAATAGCCCAAAACTGGAAACAAGCCAAATGTCCACCAACATGTGAATGGATAAACAAATTGTATATTCATGCAGTAGAATACTACTCAGCAATAAAAAGAACAAACTACTGATGAGTGCATTAACGAATATACAAACACACAGAGATGAATATAAAAATAGTTATTGTCAGTGAAAGAAGCCAGATACCACTACGCCCCCAAAAATAATCTGGTGTAATTCCATTTAGAAAACTCTGCAACATGGAAACTAATCTATAGGAACAGAAAACAGATCAGTGGTTCCCTGGGAATGGGGGTGGGGGTAGAGTAGGGAGGGGAAAAAGAGAAAAATTACAAACGGGCATGAGAAAATTTTGGAGCATGATAGATATGTTCCGATTTTGATTGTGGTGATGATTTGAGGGGTAAAACTTACCAAATTGTACATTTGATGTGTAGTTTATGGTATGTGAATTATAATTTAGTACAGCTGGTGGGGAGCTTGACTCATGTTTTGTGTGAATAAAATCACCCCATTCTCTCCTGGTCACTACTGACTGGACCTTATCTTTTTTATGAGCCAAGCTTTTTTATAAGCCATGCCAGGTAAGGAGGCTGACACCTGTAGTCCCATTGACTTGGGAGGCTGAGGTGGGAGGATGGCTTGAGCCTAGGAGTTTGAAGCTGCAGTGAGCCATGATCATCCCATTGCCCTCCAGCCTGGATGACAGAGCAAGACTCTGACTCTTTAAAAAAAACCTCTGCCCAATAGGAGTGCCACATGTTGAATGCTACCAAAGGACCCAAGATATCATACAGCAAATTAGGAAAATGTCCTTCTTTGCTAGATAAACTTACTGTTTTTCATGATAAACTCTCATTACTAAGGATAATTGGTGCATGTTAAGGAGCCAGGAAACTGTGCTACTTAAACTCATCCTCCACATTCTTTCAGAACTTCTAGAATGGAAAGAAAATGAAATATGGATTATACATGTTGGAAATGGAGAAACGAAATTATTTGTGCTGTTTGATTGTATACCTAGAATATTCAGGAGAACCAAACTGAAAAATTATTAAAATTAATAGGTTTCTATAATATAGCAAGGTACAAGATTAATATATGGAATTCAGCATTTCCTAAAAATTATTTTAAAACAAACACTGTAGGTGTAGGATGGGGGAAAATGATACCATCCAGAATAATAAGGAAATCTTCACTATCTGTTCACTTTCTCTAGACATTTTCTAGTTCTTCTGTATCCCTCTCAACGTGTTATCTTGGTAATAAACTAAAATGCATTTATTATTATTTCTTTCTGGAGAAGCTACTGTTGTGATATCCAGAGTGTCACTATTTCCTATGGATTCAGTCTAATGTGCTGGTTTCTTTTCCATTCAGCAGATCACATAGAACAGTGTTCTATATGCCGTAAGCTATATGGCTTGATTCATCTTGCCATTTGGTTGTCTGGGAATTTACTGAGTTAATTTAAACTTAAACAGTCCTACTTCAAATTGGATATTTTGCTATGTGATAATAGACTCATATCATACAGGAGGAGCTGTGTCGGTAAAACAATATCTTTATAATTGGCAGATTTAAGTTAACAATAAGGAAACAAAACAAGTGTTTGTAAACTCACTGACGTACAAATAGCAAATAGAATGTGATGTTTTTGCTGCGTGGTATTTTAAAATATATCTCAACATAAAAGCCCGAGACAATAAAAAATGCTTTGATTACTTAAGACCAAATCATATTTATTATTAAAAAAATATGCCAGCTGTTCATGGTGAGACCATTAGTCTGAGGGCACTGAGTCCCCTCACTGTGCACACATTACTGAACTTTTCTAGGTCTGAGAGGCTCTTATATAAAATAAATGAGCTGGTAATTGGTATCCAAAACGTCTGTTTTGCTAAAAATTGTACTATTCTTTATAGTCTGTATAAATCAAGTATTTTCATCTTCTTGCTTTTAACATATTTTACAGTAAATAATGTTTCCCTTCAAAGCCAAAAGCCCTGAGTGGTAAACATAAGTTTTTTGTCATTGCTATTGTTGAAAACTTGACTGTAATAGCAACATTTTTCTATGTATCCTCTATTAAAAATTTATGATATGGCACATAATGTAAAAGGAACCGTGATTCTATCTTCACTCAGCCTGATTGAAAGTTGACACTCTACTAAGTTTAATGTTGCTGAAATAAAATAGAAATAAAGTTTCCATCCTTAAATACCAACATTTTTTTTCAATTTTTATTTTATTTACTTATTTTTATTTATTTATTTATTTTGAGATGGAGTCTTGCTCTGTCACCTAGGCTGGAATACAGTGGTGTGATCTTGGCTCACTGCAACCTCCGCCTCCCAGGTTCAAGCGATTCTCCTGCCTCAGCCTCCCAAGTAGCTGGGATTACAGGCACCCACCACCATGCCCAGCTAATTTTTGTATTTTTAGTAGAGATGGGGTTTCACCATCTTGGCCAGGCTGGTCTCAAACTCCTGACCTCATGATCCACCTGCCTCAGCCTCCCAAAGTGCTGGGATTACAGGCGTGAGCCACCTTGCCCGGCCTTATTTTTATTTTCTTGAGATAGGATCTTGCTGTGTCACCCAGGCTGGAGTGCAATGGCATGATCACATCAACTACTAACTACAGCCTTGACCTCCCAGGCTCAAGTGATCATCTTACCTCAGCCTCCTGAGTCCTGAGACCACAGAGGCATGCTGCCAGTCTGGCTAATATTTTTATTTTTTATAGAAATGGGAACTCCCTATGTTGCCCAGACTGGTCTTGAACTCCTAGGCTCAAGCAATCCTCCCACCTTGGCTTCCCAAAGTGCTGGGATTACAGGCATGAGCCACTGTGCCCGGGGCCAAAGCATCATTTTAATCATTGATAATAAATAAATAATAAAATATCAATAATTGAGCAATTATTCCATTAATATTTATTAGGCACTCAAAGTTCTGGCACAGTCCTTATTGAAATGAAGTGATACAGAGCACAGAAAGAACAGACTATGATATGATAAGGAAATTAGAGTTTCAGCAGAGAAATTAATAGATTAAAAAAATATGTTTAAAGCATATTCCAGGAATGTTTGTTTGGGGGAAAGTACATGTCAGTATTCAAGTGATCCTCTTTAAAATATTCTTGCAAAATACCACGTGTAATACTCATTTGAATATAACTAGATATAGGAAACTCTCTAGTGTCTTAACATTCACGTCAAATGATTTCGAGCATATTCATTCATTTATTAATTCGACTAATATTGACCAAGTATCTACTTGGTGATTTACACTGTTCTAAGTGCTGGGAACACAGCCTTAGAACAGACAGGGTCTCTACTCTTATCATGTTTATATTCCAGAGAACTTGTAGCCCAAATGTTACCTTTTTCAAAATGAAATGTTGTGTCAACTTTTATATCACGGTTTTCCCTAGTTATAAAAGTAATTCTTGCTTATTGAAAAACAAACAACAACCAAAATATAGAAAATGAAGATACTTTTGTAGGCCTCCCTTGGCATAATTACTGTGAGTAGTTTGTTGTATATACTTAGATTTTTAAAAATATTTTTTTTAATTTACAAACTGGATCACTCTTCTATAAATTGCTTTTTGCACTTAGCAACACAGTATACCATGTGTATCTTTTCATCCCGATGCATCTAGATCTAACTCCTCTTTTATATTGGCTGTATAATATAGCATTATAGTTAGACAATTTATTTCAACCATTCTTCTATCCATGATCATCAAGATTATTTCCTGTTTGTTCATTATGATTAGTGCTCAGCATTTCGTTTAAAAAATCTTTGCCTAGCCCAAGACATTTGCAAGTTCATATTGTGGGACTTAGAGAAAGAGAACTGCTTTGCAGCTGTCTCGCTGGCCTGGCGAGACAGAAATTGGAGTTTAGGGACTTTGAGCCGCCAATATCTAAGGGCTTCAGATCTCAGAGAAAAAAGGAACATGGAGCAGGGAGCTTGGCGCTCTGCCTGCAATTTCATTTCAAGGCTCTTCTAATTTGTAAGCTATACATGCTCAGAATAAAAGGCTGAGAAACCAAGCAAAAAGCAGGGAGGTGCTAAGAGGCTTAAAATCTAAGGAGAGGTTTCAACAATCTTACCTGTTTTTCTTTCATTTCCTTTTTTGTGGGGGGTGGGGTTGAGCAGGAAGAAGGCCTTGAATGCCAAGCTAAAGCCTAGGGCCTAGCAGAAAGTCACCAGAGTCATGAGGGAAATAAGGGCCTAAGAATCAGTTATACAATGTTGGCATTTGAAGGGCCTCTTGTAACTATCTTACTGATGAAGAGACTGCAACACAGAGTTGTGCCCCACCTACAGTCACGTATCAGCCACAGCAGCAGAACCCCTAATGTAGACTTCCTTAGACAACTGCAGATGCTCAAAGCCCTGCTGGCAGTGAGTGTGTGTGTCTTAGTATGTTTTTGCTGCTATAACAAAATACCTAACACCAGGTAATTTGTGAAAAAGAAAAATTTATTTCTCACAGTTTTGGAGGCTGAGAATTTCAATATCAAAGTACCAGTAGATTTGGTGTCCGGTGAGGGTGGCTCTCTGCTTCCAAGATGGTGCTTTGTTGCTGCAACCTCACATGGAGGAAGACAGAACGGCAAAAGGGCAAAAAGGGCCTACCTGGTTTCCTTAACCCTTTGATTTTTTTTTTTCTTTCTTTTTTTTTTTTTGAGATGGACTCTGTCACCCAGACTGGAGTGCAGTGGTGAGATCTTGGCTCACTGCAACCTCTGCCTTCCAGTTCAAGCGATTCTCCTACCTCAGCCTCCCGAGTAGTTGGGATTACAGGTGTGCACCACTATCCCTGGCTAATTTATGTATTTTTAGTAGCGATGGGACCTCACCATGTCAGCCAAGCTAGTCCGGAACTCCTGACCTCAAGCAATCCACCCACCTTGGCCTCCCAAAGTACTGATTACAGGTGTGAGCCACCATGCCCGGCTCCTTGATCCCTTTTCTGACAGCACTGATCCCATTCATGAGGGCACAGCTGTCATAACTCCCTAAGACCTCCTAAAAACCCTACCTCTTAATATTGTCACTTAGGGGTTTTAGTTCCAACATAGGAATTTTGGAGGGACACATACATTCAGACCATAGCAGTCTACAAGCGTGGGTCAGAGGCAAGGAGAGGTCTTGCCAAAGGTGGTGATGTGGAAATTGAAATGAAGAAAGGATGTTGGGAGCCAGGAAATGGGGAGAGAGCAGGGAGAAAGCCCTAATATGTGAACAGAACTTCAGAATTTTTCCTCAGGGAAGAATATAAAAGAGGAGACCTATGATAAGAAAACCACTGTGCCTGAGTCTAGCTGGGGGCCACGGTGAGGAGGGATAAGAAAGATGGTTACTTTGGGACCTGTTGTGTCCCATGAACTGGCAAGACATAGAGGTGGAGATGGCCAGTGGGCAGTTGGAAATGTGGGTTTGGAGTTTAAAAGAGAGCTTAGGGCTTTTTCCTATTCCAATTTATGCCTTCCTTCATTTCTTCCTTTTATACATTTGGGGATCAAATACATAGTCAGTTGAAGCTACGGAAATAGATGGTGAAAATGCACATAGAAAATAATTTTTAAAGTATATGTATATACTAATATATGTATAAGTATATATATATAAGTATATGTATATATATGTATATATGTATACCAATATGTATATTATGCCTCGCATGGTGACTCATGCCTATAATTCCAGCACTTTGAGTGGCTGAGGTAGGTGGATCACCCAAGGTCAGGGGTTCAACACCAGCCTGGCCAACATGGCAGAACCCCATCTCTACTAAAAATACAAAAAATTAGCTGGGGGTGGTGGCACATGCCTGTAATCCCAGCTACTCGGGAGGCTGAGGCAGGAGAATTGCTTGAACCTAGGAGGTGGAGGTTGCAGTGAGCCAAGCTGATGCTACTGCACTCCAGCCTGGGAGACAGAGCAAGACTCCATCTGGAAAAAAAAAAAAAGTTAAAAAATACTACTAATAAAAGTATACATGTTAGAATTTTACAGCTGAGAGTGGTGGCTCATGCCTGTAATCCCAGCACTCTGGGAGGCCAAGGCAGGCAGATTGCTTGAGCCAAGGAGTTCAAGACCAGCATGGCCAACATGGGGAAACCTCATCTCTACAAAAAAATATTTGAAAGTTGTCAGGAGTGGTGGCATGCACCTGTAGTCCCAGGTGCTCGGGATGCTGGGGTGGGAGGACTGCTTGAGCCAAGGAGATCAAGACTGCAGTGATTACATCACTGTTCTCCAGCCTAGGCAATAGAGCAAGACACACTGTCTCAAAAATAATTTTACACTCTCTGCAGGAATTGGGTGTGGAAAAAAGAAAAAAGTTACATTCAAAAATTCAATATAGGGCATCTGATTCATCATGAAAACTAGATGTCATGGCTGGAATCCCAGTAAAGAAGGTTATCTAGATTTTACTTAAATGTGTCTAATGTCTGTAGGATTAACAGTATTTAGAATGCAGCTCATTGTATGGCTGGACAGCTGACATCCTTCAAAAGCTTCCTGAAGTTTGAACTTCTATTGAGTTCACACTTCTCTACAGTGCTTCTCACTGACTCTAAAATACAAATATTTAAACTTTTTTCTACTTCACATCATAAAATCATACAATTCAAGTAACAAACCGGACTTCACTAATTACATACAATTGATCAACTATCTCATCAGCATATAATTAGCTCTAAAGAAAGCAATAGAGTATTAAAACAACCTGATCTACCTTTTTTTTGCATATTAGATGTTGAAAGACAGATACCATCTAATGTTGGCAAGGATATGAGTAATGAGCATTCTCATCCTCTGTTGATGAGAGGTTGCTTTGTTTTGCTTTGCTTTTGAAGATGGGATCTTGCTATGTTGTCCAGGCTGAGAATTCCTGGGTTCAAGTGATCCTCCTGCCTCAGCCTCCCACAGTGCTGAGATTACAATTGTGAGCCATCACACTCAGTTGATGAAGGGTTAATTGGTGTACCTTTTCTAGAGGACCCTTTGTCAATAGGTACCCACATTTTAAATGTACATTTCGGATCTAGCAATTTTACCTATAAACATTTATCTTGGCCATGCACGTGGCTCATGCCAGTAACCCAGCATTTCGGGCGGCCAAGGTGGGCAGATCACTTGAGGTCAGGATTTCAAGACCAGATTGGCCAACATAGTGAAACCCCATCTCTACTAAAAATACAAAAATTAGCTGGGTGTGGTGGCAGCCACCTGTAATTGCAGCTACTCAGGAGGCTGAGGCAGGAGAATCTCTTGAACCCTGGAGGCGGACGTTGCAGCGAGCCGAGATTACACCGCTGCACTCCAGCCTGGGTGACAGAGCGAGACTCCGTCTCAAAAAACAAAAACAAAAATAAAAACATTTACCTTAATGAAATAATTAGAGAAGTGTTCAAATATGCAGATTACTAAGGATATTCATTGGCTCTTTTTTTCTTGTAAATTTGAATTGATTTAATTATTCTTCTAGACACAAGTCCTTTGTCAGATATATATTACAAGTATCTTCTCCCACACTGTGATTTGATCTTTATTCTTTTATGTATAGAAGAAAAACAATTCTAGGAAAATTGACTAATATGTTAATAGTGGTTATGTTTGAACATTGAGTTTTTCTCCTTTTTACTTCTCTTTATTTTTCCAGTTTTTAAAGGAGTATTTAATGATAATTTAAAACACAGTAAAAGGAACCAGTTGTTTAAGGAAGATGGTTTATTTAAAATGATGCAAGCCAGGCATGGTGGCTTATGCCTGTAATCTCAGTACTTTGGGAGGCTGAGGTGGGTGCGTCACTTGAGGTGAGGAGTTCGAGACACGCGTGGCCAATGTGGTGAAACCCTGTCTCTACTAAAAGTACAAAAATTAACGGGGTATGGTGATGGGTGCCTGTAATTCCAGCTACTTGGGAGGCTGAGGCAGGAGAATCTCTTGAACCCGGGAGGTGGAGGTTGCAGTGAGCCGAGATTACAATGCACTCCAGCCTGGGCAACAGAGCAAGAGTCTGTCTCAAAAAAATAAAAATAAAAATAAAAAGCCAGGTCTCACTCCTGTAATCCTTGCACTTTGGGAGGCCTAGGTGGGCGGATTGCCTGAACTCAGGAGTTTGAGACCAGCCTGGTCAACGTGGTGAGACCCCCTCTCTACTGAAAATACAAAAAATTAGCCAGGTGTGGTAGCACTCGGCTCTAGTCTCAGCTACTTGGGAGGCTGAGGCAGGAGAATCACTTGAACCCAGGAGGCAGAGGTTGCAGTGAGCAGGGATCCTGCCACTGCGTTCCAGCCTGGGCAACAAAGCCAGACTGTCTCAAAAACTAAAACAAAAGCAAAACAAATAAACATGATGCAGTTAGAAAGGGAGCCATTGAAGAAGTTAGCCAAGACAAGATGTTTGCCACAATTTGCCTTTAATGTTACATCTGCGCCTGCACAAATCTGCTAGAGACACCTGGTGGAGTGTTGATAGGTTTACAGCAAGTGTTAGAATGTGCTGAATGTGCTTGCTTACTTACAAGATGAGAAATGTACTAAAGAACATCCCGGTTCCCTTATCAACTCAGCTTTCAAATAACTGGAAAGAACCTTCAGATAGGGCAAGTCCAGCTCACCAGTGAGCTGCGTTTGGGCCTCACTAGCAAATATGACAAAAATTTAGATAGAACAAGAAGCCCCACATTTTCATTTTACAGTAGGTCTCACCAATTATGTAGCCAGTGACTGATTTGGGGCTGGCTACATAATTGGTGAGACCTACTGTAAAATGAAAATGTGGGGCCTCTTGTTCAAGAAGTAGGGAGAAAAGTGTCCTTAAAGACATATAAAGGAAAAAGAGTTTTACTCTCTTTCTTGGTCTCTCTCAACTTGACATGGGTTTTGGTTTTGGGGGGTTTTGTTGTTTTTGTTGCTATTTAATATCATTATTGGTAAAGAAAAATGAAAATTTTAATGATTAATCTGAACTTTAATATTCATCTTTACCTCGTGCAATGCCAAATTTTCTTTTCTCTCTTTTTCTCCTTGCTCTGTTGCCCAGGCTGGAGTACAGTGGTGCCATGTTGACTCACTGCAATCTCCACCTCCCAGGCTCAAGTGATCCTCCCACTTCAAAGTCCTGAATAGCTGGGACTACAGGCACGCACCATCACGCCCAGCTAATTTTTGTATTTTTAGTAAAGACGGGTTTTTGCCATGTTGGCCAGGCTGGTCTCCAACTCCTGACTCAAGTGATCTGCCTGCCTCGTCCTCCCAAAGTGCTAGGGCAGCCCAATGCCAGTTTTAAATGCAGATCTGAGAGTATTTCACTCATCTGTGGAATCACCAAAATTACATAAATCATTTTTCACAGTTCACACACAAATATATATTTTGTTCTTACCATAACAGTGAAAACATTGCAGGAAACTAACTCTATTTCACTTCTTGATACCCCAGCATTCTACCAGCCCTCTCCACCTTCAGCTTACTGGCAAGAAAGACTGAAAAGAAAAGGAACTCTGTGTGGCCCTATCTTTCCCTTTCCTTCTGTGCCATTATTTCAGCCTATGTGATTGGCTAATATAGGAAAATGACACAAATAGGAAAGGACATGGTAGGTTTCCTTAGACTTTCATGTTTCTTAGAATGCCATTGCCTTCTTTTTGCATCGGAAGCAGGTTTTAGTTCTGTCAGCACCCCAACTTGCTCAGTCACTACCAATGTAATGCACTTACCACACACTTGCTTTGAGTCTCATTGAATCCCCATACACCACAGGTCCACAGCCGTGGTCACAGGTGCTGTGAACACTAAGTGACCAGAACTGCAAAAGAATGAAGCACATACATATTGTACATTTCTCCTCCTATTTTGTATGGTTATAATAAGGAGATGATCAAAGTATGATTTCAGAAATCACATGGAATTATTGCCATACAAAGATATTCTTTGTTTTAATACTGAAAGAGGGAGGAAATAAAAAGAATAAGTCTCACAGAGATTATACTCCATAGATGAGGTGCATTAACCACATAATTAGTTCTAATTTCATCTCAAGCTGAATTCTTAAAGTTTGGTTGCTTAGAATGGAAGTAGGCCTCTGTAAGGGAGATCCGAGACAACTTGCAAGATCCCCTGGGCACTAGCAAGCGGTGCCAGTGCCCTGTGGCCTGGCTAGGCTTTGAAGGGTAGCACAAAGGCTGACACGGATTAGCCCTGTCACAGCCTGAGCTCTCAATTTGTCTGCCCAAATCTTGGGTTTATATGTGTTTTGGAGTCTAGTTGTTGAGGCCAGTAACTCACATATGTCGTCTGATAAAGTGTGAAGTAACAGTCTAACAGTGAAGGGAGCTATGTTCCATGTTCTTATCACAGCAAAACATCTGCCACTTACGCAGAAAGTGTTTGGAATCTTTTCAGAGCTACGTAACACCTCCATTCATGCACGTGCTACATTGTCCCTCCTTTAACTTACAAAACTTATGAATTTGAAGGTAAAATTTTTAAGAGCTTCAACATGGCAATAGCAGAACCAAGCATTGCACCATTTTGAAGGGGGAGCTTCGTGAGACCGCACAGGTCATAAGCCCATGAAGCCAGCCCAGGACTGGTTTGCTTTTTGTAAGTGGGCAAAGGGAGAAAACTCTTAATCCTGCATGATCAAGGCTCCTTTAAGATGAGGAACTTTGAAAATACAGGCTAGAAAAGAAAAATTGTATTTAGAAATTACAGGCATTTTGTTAGAGCCAGAACTTGGGCTAGCCTTGAGTATCAGATAGAAATAATAAATACATAAAACATTTTTTGGCCAGGTGTGTTGGCTCACACCTGTAATCCCAGCACTTTGGGAGGCTGAGGCAGGTGGATCACCTGAGGTCAGGAGTTCGAGACCAGTCTGACCAATATGGTGAAACCCTGTCTCTACTAAAAATACAAAAATTAGCCAAGTGCGGTGGCGCATGCCTGTAGTCCCAGCTACTCCGGAGACTGAGGCACAGAATTGCTGGAACCCAGGAGGTGGAGGTTGCAGTGAGGCGAGGTCACACCACTGCACTCCAGCCTGGCACCTGGTGACGGAGTGAGACTCTGTCTCAAAAAAAAAAAAATAATAATAATAATAATTGCTCAACATGGATGGCAAATGTTACAACTTACTGTGTATGCTCTCTTTTTGCATTTAGCACTTAAAGAAAACTTGGAAATAGGAAGAAAAATGTAGAAAGTGTTCGTTTGCTTCTTTCCCCTTTGGTCAAACAGCAAATGTGTGCCTCTATATTTTACCTTTCCTGCCATGGGAGGGGCAGTGCTGTTTTTGGTACAGTAGGTGTGTTTAAGGCTGATGAAAATAACAACATACTCTGGGATGTGAATACGGGGCCAGGAGTTGTGCTCAGTTTCTGCGGCGTGGGCTGAGTGAACGGACTCCTTAAGTGGAATGGCTCAGCAGTGTGAACACAGTGGAGACCTGATACAAGTCTGTCTGCATTCTGAGCACTCAACAGAGAGGGGCAGAAGGTGTGGTTGGAGGGGAGTGGACAGCAGACCTCCAGGCAAGTTGCCAGGGTCGAGATTCTCAGAGATTTCTCAGAGGACTCAGGAGAGGAATAACTGTACTTGCATTTCTCTTTTATTTCCATTATGCTTTTGTTGCCAGGAAGTTGCTTTTCCTTATCATCTTGATGAATGCACATATTTAGGGCACTTTTAATTCTTTGGGGAATGAAGTGGATAAATGCATCATAAGTAGATAAGAAAGTGTGGGTAAGAGTTGAAATTATCTCGCTCTGAATGTCACGAGGCCTCAGTGATAAGGCCAACGGATATAATCAGAGGCCAAAAGCTGGGACAGCTCAGTTGCAGTGAGTGATAGAGATTGCTGGTTGTCCTCAAATGCCTGATTCCCGGGTGCTAAAACTCCTAATTTTTGGCTGCATACATGGTTTCTCAGAGTGGAAGTTTCCCTTGTAGCCAAGTGTACTCATGTGACAAGGTTCTGACCAATGGAATGAAAAGTCACCTACTCTTTCCTTCTTCTTTGTCTTTCCCTCTGTCTTGCTGCCCAAAATGCAGATCCTTTTGTCACAGTCTGGAGTTGGGAGAGCAGTGGGATAGAAGGAGCGTGAGTTCTTGAGGACTTTAGGGTACAGCCACCTTTCAGCTCTGGACGCGCTTACCACTCCATTTCCCTTAAGTGAGGGACAAAATAACAATGGCTTAAGTAATAGAAGTGATTCCTCCCTCACTTAAGAGAAATGGAGTGGTAAGTGCGTCCAGAGCTGAAAGGCTGTATCAGTAAGCAATCGGCTTAACTAGGAGAGGCAGAAATGGCAAAGTAACAATGGCTTACGTAAGACAGAAGTGCTCTCTTACTTACTGCAGACTTATTCTTGCTGCACTTCCTCCAGACACAAGGGCTCTCTTAGGGACTTCACACTGACGTTCAATAGTCTGTTTTTTATACTCTAATCATTATAACACAGCAGAAAGCCCTTTACCAAATGCTTATCCCTTGGCACTTCACAATCTCATCCAGGAAGCCTATTACAAAGGGGTCAGAAGCCAGAGCGAAAGATTGGCAACTGACATAGCACAATGATCTTCAGCCTCTACTGAGTGTAGGACCCAGTCCTTAGAAACAGTTGGGCTGTCAGAGGTGATGCTAAGTGGAAGCAGATGGCTGTTGGCATGAGTAACAGGCGGAAGGAAGTGTAGAAAATGTATTAGAAAGAAAATCTTGAAAATTTTAACTCAGCAGGTAAACATCTAACCAGGTGAAAAACAAACATCTAACCATTAACCGGTAAAACATCTAACCAGATTGTGCTATGGCAGCCAGGACTATCCAAGTTTTGCTCATTATTTTAAATAATATAATGCTAGTAAATATCTACCACAGCACTTGGGATCTAGTGCTCAATATATATTAGCTATTAATGTAATATTATATTATGTTATTATATAAATTAAGCCCATTAATAAATTATCTGACTTGCTGGCTAGATAAGGTGAGAGCTCTCTCTTTTCCTTATTTTGTGTTTTGGTCTTCTGAGCTTTTAGGTTGACTACATCATATATGAACAGTAAAAATATTAGTAGCTATGCTTTTTGAACATCTACTATGTTAGAGATGTTTTATATCCATTATTTCTTCTGCTTCTTATAACATTTCTGAAAGAGGACATAAATCATTTCATCAGATGAAGAAACTGGGATTCCAAGGGCTTACATGACTTAGTATCTAACAAGATCACATAGCAGGTAATGATGAGTCCAGGTCTATTTAACTCCCAAACCCATGCTCTTTTCCTTATACTGATCCTGACTTTTTCCTTGGTAGCAAGCTATATATAGAGTTTTATCTGTGGTTCACTTTGGCCGATTGAAGCAAAATGATGGACAAGAATTATCCTATAGTCATGTGTTTGTAGCAGATTTAAAATCAGTTTGACAAAATAGAGTAGTATATGACTACATAAAAGAAGAAATAAATTGGTAGTTATAACATGGGAAATGCAAGAAAAAAATAGCAAAATGTAAATGAGTAACTTACAGATAGGACCTAGAAAAGAAAAAATACTATTATGACATATTCACTAATTGCTTTCATTAGTGAATTAGCACCTTCATGAACTGTGGCTTCATGGACTATGTTCATCTAGTTGTAAGATAAGCTATTTCATTCCAAATTTAAAATTATTCTGCCATTACAAAAACTGAACTATAGAGATGTCTAACAGTGGAATCCAATACTGGATAATGTTTAAGTGAACAGCTAGTTGGCGCTTGTGACTAAGTAACCTGCCCTGTTTCTTAGCTTTCTTTATCCTTGTTTTTGTTACTTATTACCTTTTCTGGGTTGAATCTCTTAGTTCATAGCTTTGTACCCTCATGTCTGCCCAAGTCTGAAGACAGCAAGGATTCTTACGAATCTACATCAGCTACCCAAGTAATTTATTAAGTACTTTTTTGGTAGGTAATACTAGCTAGATATCAAGGAAGGTGGCCCCTCCTCCTTAGACCAGATGGTCCCTCTTCATATTGTAACTGCTACACACATAACATGTGGCTACGTGTTTAACTAAAACAAGGAGTTCGTGAAACAGCCTTTGCCCTTACTAAGTGTGATGCATTCTGATATTTTTTATTGTGTTTTATTTCAGCTTTAAACACTCTAATCAGAAGCTGAATGCATTGTTGAGTGGCTATAGTAGTGCCAACCACTTGAGGGGCTGAGGTGGGAGAATCACTTGAGCCCAGGAGTTTGAAACTGTAGAGTACGATTGTCATGCCTGTTGTTAGCCACTCCACTCCAACCTGGGCAACATAGTGAGACCTCATCTCTAAAATAAATAAACAAACAAATAAATAAATAATCTAATCATCACTCACTACCTTGACTCATGGCCCACTACTTTAGGACTTGATAATCTGAGATGGAGATAGTAAAATTCTTTAAACCAAATTGTAAACCCTAAATACCTCTGTTTTATATCCGTTGGTTGCACAGTGATAACAGAAGAACTCTTGCAGCCTGGGGAATAAGTGCTGGGTTTTAATGGGTGGTGTGGAAGATGTCCCAAAACTTGCATGTTAAAAAATATTTTATTTTATTTATTTTCTTGTTGAGATGGAATCTCATTCTGTTGCCCAGGCTGGAGTTGCCTAGGTCTTGTGTATATAGTTTTAAATTGTATTCTTATAGGTATCAAATAATCTTCACTACTAAAAATTATTCTAAATGAGTTCTGAAAATAGTCTAGCAAATGATGTTTAAAATACTTTTTATCAGGCTGGGAGTGATGGCTCACACTTGTAATCCTAGCACTTTGGGAAGCTGAGGCATGTGTATCACTTGAGGTCGGGAGTTTGAGACCAGCCTGGTCAACATGGTGAAACCCCATATCTACTAAAAATACAAAAATTAGTCTGGCATGTTGGCATGTGCCTATAATTCCAGCTCCTTGGGAGGCTGAGGTGGGAGAACAACTTGAATCCAGGAGGCAGAAGTTGCAGTTAGCCGAGATAGTGCCACTGCACTCCAGCCTGGGCAGCAAGAGTGAGACTGTCTCAAAAAACAAACAAACAAAAAATCAACTACAAATCAAATATATGATTCCACTTATCTGAGATACCTAGAGTAGTCAAATTCATAGAGACAGAAAGTAGAATGGGGGTTGCCAGAGCCTGGTGTGGGGGTGGGGGAAATAGGGGGTTATATAATCAGTGTGGAGTTAGGCAAATGAAGAAGTTCTGGAGATGAATGATGTCACTGGTGGTACAAGAATGTGAACGCACTTAATGCTACTAAACTGTACACTTAGAAAGGGTTAAAATGGTAAATTTTAGGTTATGTATTTGTTACTACAGTTTTTTTTTTTTTAAGTGAAAAAACTGGCTAGGAGTGGTAGCTTATGCCTGTAATCTCAGCATTTTGGGAGGCCAAGGTGGGAGAATCATTTCAGCCCAAGCGTTTCAGGACAATCTAGGCTACATAGTAAGACTCTGTCTCTACAAAATATATTTTTAAGTAAAAATATGTATATATCAATGATGCTTAAAGATGAGCAAATCTGAATGATTTAGGTTTTATACTCTTCTTTAGCTGGGTGGTTTTTTGAAAGACCCAAAAAAAGTAAAATGGACATGAGTCAGGCACTAATAGATAAAAATTGAGGGTTTAAATCGGTGCTGCATAGAAATACAATGCAAGCCACACGTGCAATTTTAAATTTTCTTGTACCTCTGTTCACAAAAGCACAAAGAAACAAGGAGAACGAATTGTAGCAATATATTTTATTTAACTCTACATTCCCAAAATATTATTTCACATTATAATCCATATAAAGAATTATGATTCTTTTATTTTTGCATAAAATTTAAACATCCTGATTTTTAAATAAAATCCAGTGCACATGTTCACAGCACATCTCAATTCAGACTAGCCACGTTTCAAGTGCACAATAGCCACCAGAGACTAGTGGCTACCATTTGGGCAGTATCAATCTAGATTACCTATAGATGAGATCATGATTCTTAGGATAATCTGGACAATCAGATCATAATCATTACAATTTAAAGAACCATAGAACTAACCTGCTACATGCATGGCCTACCTCATGGTATATTAGTATGATAAATTGATTTTTAAAAATCTGTCTTGGTGGAAAAAGAAAAAGCTACACATTTCCCAGTTTAGTGACACTCCTGCCTATATTCTAAGGGAAATAATATATTAACTCTGTCTATACATTTATTTTGCCTACCTTGATATGGCTATTTAACCACATGATGAGTTTCCCCCAATACCTGTCCTACTAATTTACACCACTATGGTCATAGTTTGACTTGTTTGAAAGATTGAGGGTGATAAGCCATCTTGACATAGAGCTTCCTGCTCTTAGAAATACTTGACCCAAGGTGGGTGAATTTAAACATTGCCTCTCAGGCAACCCATTCTCAAATCCAGCTGGAAGGGATGAGCTTTTGCTATAGGGAGAAATGGCCAGTTTCCAGTATTCTATCTATTATAAGCTCTCATTCCTGCTGTATTCCATGGGAGTGGAAGAAAAGTGGCTTAACCATTACTTTCTCCTCCTAACTTTTTATAGGGCTGATAGCCAGGACTTGAATATTAGCTTTGACAGTAAGCCAATGCTGCTTCTATGTCACAAAAGTCCATGGCTTACTTTCAACATTAAAGTGATTGTTTGACATTGAGAATTTAACTGAACAACTATAGGACTAATTCTCAGCATAGCAAGGCTTTCTGAAGTGTTTTGGAAATAATGGGTAAAAGTAAAGATGCAGTTGATACTGCATATTAGTTCTTGCTCAGCTTCTGAGCCTAATTCATTCAGTCCCCACTTATTTAACACTGACAGTGTGCCTAGGCAATGGAGATACATGATATATGAAAACCTCTGCCTTTGTGAAGCCAGCATTGGAGAGGGGGAGGCTGACAAAGCAAATTGTAGCTTCTATGAGGAGGCAGTGAGTACTGTGGAGGACAAAACAGGGAAGGAGGTAGGATGTGCAGGATGGGGTGGGGAAATGTGGGTTGCAGTAGAGTGATAAGTGAAGATCATACTGATACAGTGACATTTGAGCGAAGTTTTGATGGAGATGCGGGAGGAAACTGTGCTGATATCTGGAGAAAGCTTTCCAGTTAGAACAGCAAGTGCAAAGGTCCTGAGGCAGACGGAGGATGCTTGGCAAGTTCAGGGCACAGCAAGAAAGGCAGTGTGGCTAGAACTATGTGAGCAAAGGAGAGTCCATCTTAGCCCTTTGGGATTCTGTAACAAAATATCATGAACTGGGCAGCTTTTAAATAACAGAAATTTATTTCTCACAGTTCTAAAGGGTGGGAAGTCCCAGACCTAGGCATATTCAGTGTCTGGTAAGGGCCTGCTTTCTGGATTACAGAATGCACCTTCTTGCTGGCCCTGATGTGGTAAAAGGGTCAAGGGGTTTCTCCAGGCCCCTTTTGTAAGGGCACTAATCCTAGTCATAAGAGCTCCACCTTCATGACTGGATCAACTCCCAAGGGCCCTGTCTTCTAATACCATCACCTTGGGGGTTAGTATTTCAACATACGATTTGCTAGGGGAGGGTATACAAATATTTAGACCATAGCAGAGAGTAAGAGCAGATGAGAAGAGAAGGAAGGGTGGAAGGTGGGCCTTACAGGCTATATGATGACTTTTGCTTTTTCCCTAAGACAGTTGAAGAATCATTTGGAAGCATTTTTTGCCTTTCCTTTTTAAATTTATTTATTTTAATTTTTATAGGTTTAGGGGTGTAAGTGCAGTTATGTTACTTAGATATATTGTGCAGTGAAGTCTGTACTTTTAGTGTACCCATTACCCAGTGTACATTGTTCTCTGTAGGTAGTATCTCATCCCTCACCCGCTTCCACACTCCTGCCTTTTGAAGCCTCCAATGTTGATTATTCCACTATGTGTCCATGTGTACCCATTATTTAGCTCCCACCTATATGTGAGAACCTACAGTTTTGACTTTCTGTTTCTAAGTCATTTCACTTAAGGTAATGGCCTCCAGGTCTATCCAGTTGCTATAAGAAACATGATTTTACTTGTCTGTGGCTGAGTAGCATTCAATATGTATATACTACATTTAAAAAAATTCCATTCATCTGTCAATGGACACTTAAATGTTGAGTCCCTGGCCTTGCCGTTGTGAATAATGCTGTGATAAACATGTGAGTGCATATGTCTTTTTGATGTAATTATTTCTTTCCCTTTGGGTAGCCCAGCAGTGGGATTGCTGAATTGAATGGTAGTTCTGCTTTTAGTTCTTGAGAACTCTCCATACTCTTCGATGGAGGTTGTACTCCTTAACTTTCCCATCATCAGGGTATAGGCAGTCCTTTTTCTCCACATCCTTGCCAACATCAGTTTTTGCTTTCTTTTACTTTTTAATGATGGCTATTCTGACTGGTGTAAGATGCCGTCTTGTTGTGGTTTGGAGAATTTTGAACAGAAGAGAGTCATGATCTGATCTGTGTTTGAAAAAGATCACTCTGGCTTCTGAACAGTGTGGAGGCAGGTTAGAAGTTTATTGCAATAATCCAGGTGAGGCATGAAGATGCCCTGGAGCAGGGTGGGATATGGAAGAGTGATGTGGGATGCTTAAATTCTAGATAGATTTTTGAAAGTGGAGATGTGAGAGTTTCTGAGTGATTGCCTATAGGTTGTGAGAGCAAGAAAGGAAGGGATATTGACTTGGATTCCAAAAGACTGCTCTTCTTATGTGCAGTTGAAGCTATCTTTTTACTACTAGGTATCTAAGTGACCTGTCAGACTAATCTCTCTATTTATCCTCCTGTAAAACACAGACTGTTGCAAAAGACGCTTGACTTTGATGGGCATGAGGCTCCTCTATAGAACACCCCTCCATCGCAACCTCCAAATCCTGTTCGCATCAAATGAGTTGTTTGTGTACCAAGCATTGTTTACTTCTTTCCACAACTCTATATTCCAATTTTGTTTCTAATAATTAAATTGATTAATTTAATTAATATAAAGTAATGGAGTGTGTGAGTTTGAAAACAAAGAATTGGAGGCTTTGGTAAGTGTGGGTAAAGGTAAATCAAAAACTTAGTTGATAAGAAAACTATGGCTGGGCGAGGTGGCTCACACCTGTAAACCCAGCACTTTGGGAGGTCAAGGTGGGTGGATCACCTGAGGTCAGATATTTGAGACCAGCCTGGCCAACATGGTGAAACCCCATCTCTACTAAAAATATAAAAATTAGCTGGTCATGGTGGCACGCACCTGTTATCCCAGCTACTTGGGGGACTGAGGCAGGAGAATCACTTGAACCCAGGAGGCAGAAGTTGCAGTGAGCTGAGATTGCACCATTGCACTGCAGCCTGAGTGACAGAGCAAGACCCTGTCTCAAAAACAAACAAAAACACTGTAAAAATAGAGGAAAAATTATAAAAATCCAGAATGATTAGATTCTTAGGTAGCTTTGCAAATAGTTTTAAGTTCTTCCTCTACAAAAATTAAAACTAGAAATCATACTCACCTGGTTGTGGCTTCTGCAAGAAAAACAATGCAGACCTATCAGAGGTGCATGCTTAAAGAAAGGGCTTTGGCTTTTCTGCAAAGATTGATGTTGAATATACATAATAGATGTTCACAGAATATATCGATTCCCTCCTCTTCCATCCAGCTTTTTCCCCCTACAATTGAGAGATTTCAGTCCCAGGAATTCAAGACCAGCCTAGGAAGCATGGAAAAACTGCATCTCTACTAAAATACAAAAATTAGTCGGGCGTGGTGGTATGCACCTATAGTCCCAGCTACTTGGGAGGCTGAGGTGGGAGGATCACTTGAGCTCAGGAAGTCGGGGCCGCAGTGAGCCATAATTGTGCCACTGCACTGCAGCCTGGGTGACAGAGTGAGACACTGTCTTGAGGAACAAAAAAAGGAAAAGAAAAATAAATCAGTATGTTAAAGAGATACCTGCACTCCCATGTCCATTTTGACGTTATTGACAATAGTCAAGATATGAAATCAACCAAGATATGAATAAGTGGATAAAGAAGATGTGGTATTTATATACACAATGGATACTATTCTGCCATAAAAAAGGAAATCCTGTCATTTAGATGACCCTGAAGGACATTGTTAAGTAAAATAAGCCAGGCATAGAAAGACAAATACCACACAGTTTCACTTACACATGGAAACTGAAAAAGTCAAACTCACAGAAGCAGAGAGTAGAATGGTGGTTATCAGGGGCTGGAAGGTTTGGGAAATGTTGGTCAAAGGATACAAAATTTCAGTTACACAGGAAGAATAAGTTTAAAAGATCTATCATATAACCATAATGTGGTGACTATAGTTAATAATGCATTGTTTAACTGAAAATTGCTCACAGATTTTTAGTGTTCTCACTGCACACACACAAACCGTGAGGTAAAGTTAGTTTGATTTAGCCATTCTGCAACGTATACATATTTCAAGGCATATCATAGGACATAATTTGTCAAAAAAATGTAAGTGTAAGGACATTAGAAAAAAAGATTGTTATTTTCATGTGTTTGTAATTGTAGAAAAATAGAGGATCTGTAGAAACATCCTTTGGCCCCCAGGGGGCGCAGGGCAGAATGAAGTCAGAGCTGAGGATTTGATCCTTGCAGTTGGTAGTCTCTGGTTACCAGGGCTGCCACAGAGAGTAGAAAAAGTGGTCTGTGTCCACTTCAGGGAACATTCACTGTGTGGTGCTGGTAGACAAGGGTTATATATATCTAAAGTCCACCTCTGGTTTCTGGTAAAGCGTAGTAAATACGCAAAAATTGCAGAAACCTGTTTACTCATAGTTCCCTTCTGCCTGTGTATGTGTGTGTGTGTCTGTTTTTCTGTTTGTCTCTCTGTCTTTCACTGTGTGTGTGTGTCTCTGCCTCTCCCTCCCTGTCTCTGCAAAGGGGAGCCCACAGTGTTCCAGGATTTACTTCCTATAAGAAACACAAGAACACTGTTGAAAGTACATAAACTTGGCTAACTTAAGCAAATTCACAGTTCTAAATGTTCTGCCAACAGGCTAAAATTGCAGATTTTTCCCTTCGGGAGGAAACAAAACTCAAGCAAACCCCTCCTGTATTCTCCTTTATATTTCAGAGAAATTTCTATTGCTTAGATGTTCAGCACAATTTTACTAATTGAACAGAATTTTTTCCCCATTCATCCATATTTTATTGAAGGGTTTCAAGCAGCACTAACAGCACAATATTCACTGTAAGAATTTCATACACCAATATAATTGCTGCGTGAATATCATTTATTGAAATTAACATTATTATGAATACATAATGGAAAAATGCTCCTCAAAAGAGGAAGGTGAATGTTAACCAGCAACAGGATAAAGCCATCTTCAAAAGACAGAGATAATGGAAACAGTTTCACAGTTCGGCTCTATATATGTATACTGGGGTTAGAGTTCCTCTATGTCTGCGTCTCTGCACGTGCCAGGTTTTGGACCAGGAGGCTCAGGAATGTCTCCAGCCGCTTCCTGGATCTGTATGCGATGAGTCCTCCCTTGTTGGCCCACCGATCCACCCCAGCAGCACCCTCATTTTCCACGTGGTACACCAACTGTGGCAAATCAAGCCCTGTTTCTGGATTTCTTTCTAAGCATTCTTTCAAGTCTACTATTCCCCCACCCATGGCCCGCAGTATGGCATGAGCAGCACAAGAGTCCCACTTGAACGTGGTATCTTCCGAAAAGATGTAAATGTCAACGAGGCCTTGAACAACACAAAGGCTCTTATAACCAGCCCCAGCTGCCCCAAATATGCGATCTCCACATATACGTGACAATGCAGCTTTGATCGTCTCCTTTTCACTTGTGCTAATGACGGCTGAAAAACTGGGGGAGAATGCTGCCTCGGAGCCAGTGTTTTCAGTGTGTGTTTCACTGCTGTTTCTTCTAGAGATGGTGAGCTGAAGTGAGTGCATGTTGGCCCCCATATAAGAAAGGCCCCAGTAGCACTGTCCTTTCCACCTGTAGAAGAAAAAATTCAATTGGTGATGGCATTTGTTTTTCATTACTCATGTCTCTTTCAAACTTAATGATATGAAGAAATACACAATTCATCATAACATAGTGAATCTTAACACCCTTAAGCCTAGAAATAGATATCAGGTAGCTAGTTTATTTATGAAAGTTACTTACATGCATGCAGCTGCTTGAGTTGTCGCAATTAGAAATGCTTTTAGTTTATGGCATTATCACCTCAATCTAGGACAACACAAACAGTGATGGGGTTTCCAGCCTCCAGAACCATTGTAAAATTTCATTGCAACTTTTAGTATTTAAAGTTTAATAGGGAAAAGGGAATAGGTAAGTGATATCTCTTTTCGATCTGAAAATATTTTACAATCCTTATAACAAGCTTTTCTTTATTTGGTAACTGCTTTTCATTCTCTTTTTCACTAGTTTCACTTTGGCCTCTAACACAAAGAAAGATGAACTCAATGTTATCAGTTTGGGCAATAATGATAATTATAGCAATTATAATTATAGCAAATTCCCTTTATCAATGCTTAACTTACTGTCTATGTTGTTACATATTTACGGATAAGGAAACAGGCTTAGAGGAAGTAAGTAACTTGCTGAGGCCTGCTTAGCTAGACAGTGGTAGAATCTGTATTCAAACCTCGAAGTCACACTTGGAATCTGTGCCATTAACTATTGTGTTGACCACCTCCATTTCTAGGCCATGATTATGTCTGCATATTGTTCCAACTCTTTTTAATTTCTTATTAACCTTTTAAAGATAACAGAAACCCATTTTTAGTTTGGAAGATGGCAGAGGTAGAGGGAAAATATTAAAATTTAAGAGGTATAAACACAACTATCATAGAGCAAATGATTTTTACTTGAAGCAACTCAAGATTCAATAAGAATATGTAATCCTATATAAGTGGAAAAATATGACCTATTTCAATAAAAAGCTGAAGCTGCTTGTTCCACTTGGACTTTGCCATGCCCTGGAGTCAACCCCAAAGCACAGGCCATGCATCAGAGGCAGCTGGGTCCTGGTTGCTCTCTATGCTCTGTTTAGGAGTGCATGGAAAGGTGGGAGGGAGGAAGCAGAAAGGGAGTGTGAGTTAGGTTCTGATCCTGGCCATGCCTACCAATCTTTTCATTGGATAATTTTCACATTTTGTTTCAAACTCTAAAATTATACAAAAGTTCAGCTGGCAGCTGTCTTATTCCCAATGTACTGGAAGAATGTTACCACCATTCTACTCATCTGGTTTGGAGTGGATTCTAGAAACAAGGAACAGGATTCCTATATCCCAAATGTAAAACTATGACTTCTCCAAGATAGTATTAATTTTAAAATTTCTACCAGCATACACGTGACCTCAAATAAAAGTATGCAAATCCAAGATTAAAAATAGAACTTTAATTCAAACATGCAGACTTTCAATGGGAATGCTCCCATGTGTGAAGTCATGGGAATGTCATGTAGTGATAATCCTAACAATAAGCAAAGCTGAGGTCATAAGTTCTAAAAACCATAATATACCAAAAATGTTTGTCTTTTACCTGAGGGTGTTTGGGTCTCTTGACACAAAAGGTTGATTGATGACTCCCATCAGGGGAACCCCTGTCTGTATGTCATAGACACCAATTAAAATGGTGACACACTGAAGTCCACAGGGGAAGATTCCCTGGTTGGCTTTAATGTCAGTAGAGCCTTTTATATACTGGTAAGTTGAATCTGAAAACGGAAGTAAATGTGTTTAGATTCAGGTAAAGATTATTTAGAAGACCCCATTCCATATCATTTCTCTCTTCTACTGATTTGGTAACCAATATTTTCTACTTTTGGATGTCACTGTATTGAATTGTTATTTGGTCTCCTGTACTTCACTTGTAAATTGCTTGTGTTTCATTTTCCTGACTATGTGAGAACTCTCGAAGGGAGAGGATGTGTCTATAGTTTCTGTGGCATAGTGCCTTGCATAGAACAGCATTCAAATATTTTTGTGACTTGCCAAAAGGACTTAAAAACTAATAACCAGAATAACTGGTGGGATTATTTAGAACTACTACTCATCAGAGGACTAGTACAATGTTAGATGGAAAAGTCTCCTTCCAATGGGTAAAAAAAAATACCTACTATTTGATAGCACAGTAGAGTAACTATAATCAATAAGAACTTAGTTGTACATTTTAAAATAAAGAGTGTAACTAGATTGTTTATTACTCAATGGATAAATGCTCGAAGGGATGGATACCCCATTCTCCATGATATGCTTATTTCACATTGTGTGACTGTGTCAAAAAATCTCATGTACCCCATAAATATATACCCCTACTATGTACCCACAAAAATTTAATAAAAAGAAAAAAAGGAAAAGTCTCCTTCCAGTAATCAGTCACAGGTAAAATTATCTTTTATTATTATTATTTGGTCCCTCAAGTTAGAAGGAAGAAACAGACAATGATGGTGGCACCAAAGGAAGAAATTAACAGTGCTCCTGTGAAACAGAGGCAGAGGTACTAGGTTTCCCCTCAAGAGATGTACTTGCCAGCAGCTGACTGCCGATGTCTAGGGAGTTAACAAACAGCTAAGGATGTGCCTGGCAAAAGATTCAAAGAGCTCGAAAACAGAATCAGGTTAGGTTGGAACCAAGAAACAGGAGATCTCTGTCTCTCAGAAACCATAACTGATGCCAATTTACCCTTAAATGATCAAAAATTTAGGGAAAGGTTTTTAATTTCCATATATAACCCGCTGGCTGAATGTGATACAATTATCTGAAGATTAAACCCATTTCAATATCATCCAATGCACTTGTAGGACAGGAAGGGCCCAGAAAGGAGTTTATCTGCGAATGGTCCTACTGTTTGCTGTTGTAACAGTTGGTTGGGAAAGAAAAAAATGTAAGGGGGAGCTTCTTAAAATTATTACCTAGAACTTTGTGTTAATAGCGTCATTGAAGATAAAGGTTGGCTGGGTGTGGTGGGTCATGCCTATAATCCTACCACTTTGGGACGCTGAGGCGGGAAGATTGTTTGAACCCAGGAGTTTGAGACCAGTCTGGGCAACATGGTGAAACCCCTTCTCTACAAAAAATATAAAAATTAGCCTAGTGAGGTGGCATGCGGCTGTGCCACCTACTTGGGTCCCAGCTAGTTGGGAGACTGAAGTAGAAGGATCACTTGAGCTTGGGAGGATAAGGCTATAGTCAGTTCTGACGGTGCTGCTGCACTCCAGCCTGTGCAACAAGAGACTGTCTAAAAAAAAAAAAAAAAAAAAAAAAGATAAGGGTTACATTTTGAAAACAATGGGTTATAGATTATTGTACTATTACAATAATGACCCCCCAAAATGTAGAGCTTATGCAGGGCTCACAAACTGACTGCTCATGCATCACATTCAGCTTTTTGCTTGACCTATACAGGGTTTTTTTGATTGTTTGCTTGTTTAGCTGAATTGGTAGCCAATGTTTAGAAATTGGGATATCACGCTTAAAACCTTGGATTTTGGTTTCTCTTTAAAAACCTGAAGATCTGGCCTGTATTCCCATATGGCAACAGTCTACTAGAACTAAGTGCTCTTTAAATGGCATCTGCGCTCAATGGGTCATAACTGCCGTCATTTCATTCTCTCACTTACTAACCAGTCTGGTCCCTGAAGTCTTTTGAAAACAAGTTGATTCCTCTTTGTATGTGTGCCTGTATCTATATGTGTGTGTATACACACACTTGTGATAGATATGTGTATATACACAGCTATAATATATATATATATATATATATATGCAGATCACATGACACATATACCTCGACTCTCATTATTTTAAAAATTTTAAATTTTTAAAACTTCTAGGAGAGTTAAACTATACTCAATTTTTATTTTTCAAAGCCCCCCCCCCCGCCCCCAAAAAAAGATCGCAAATAAGAACAAACATACTCTCCTATATTTACCTATGGGGTCCACCCAAATTCCCAAAATGTCCTGTGGAACCTTGATCTCTGTGGAATCCAGAGTTGGGTCAGTAAGGGCAACATCCTGATGAACAACCTTGGCTAATGCTTCAGATGCCACCTTGTTACCATTGAGGACTTGGCTAAGAAGCTCTGCTGTTTCTTCCTCTGTTGAACACAGCCTCAAGGTAATCTTTTCCCCTAGGGTAAAGACAAACTATAAGCCATTACATTTCAAGAATTTCAGTGGAGAAAGAACAGAAGGACAGAGTGCCAGAGAGAGAGTGTGTGTGTGTTTGTGTGAAAGAGAGAGAGAGAGAAAGAGACAGGGCAAGAGAGACAGAGAGAGACAGAGAGAGAGACAAAGTGAGACAGATAGAATGAGATAGCAAATGAAACAGTGAGCAAGAGAGCAAATCAAAAGCTGTGCGCTTAGATTGAGGGCAATACAGCCATCTCAGCAGTTCCTCAGCCTGGCTGAGCCAGAATCACCTGGCAGGGCTTCATCAAGTCAGATGCCCAGTGGCCACTTGCTCACTTAATGTGAATAGTAAGGGATGTGTTTCAGGAATCAAAAGAGCTCGCCATAAAAATGCCCATGTGGGCACAATTTTGTATCCCAATTAAGGGATACATAGGCCAGTTAATAATTCCTGAATCCCTGATTATTAATTTTTTTTTTTTTTTGAGACGGAGTCTTGCTCTGTGACCAGGTTGGAGTGCAGTGGCGTAATCTTGGCTCACTGCAACCTCCACCTCCTGGGTTCAAGCGATTCTTCTGCCTCAGCCTCCCGAGTAGCTGGGACCACAGGCACGTGCCACTACGTCCGGCTAAATTTTTTGTATTTTTAGTAGAGATGGGGTTTCACTGTGTTGGCCAGGAGATCATTAATCTTTTTA